>PVIA01001158.1:7500-309978 GCA_004024845.1 Tonatia bakeri | reverse complement strand
AAAGAATCCTAGAAGCAGCAAGAGACAAGGAGACAGTAACATACAAAGGAGTTCCCATCAGACTGTCAGCTGATTTCTCAAAAGAGACCTTACAGGCAAGAAGGGGCTGGCAAGAAGTATTCCAAGTCATGAAAAGCAAGGGCCTACATCCCAGATTGCTCTATTCAGCAAAGCTTTCATTTAGAATGGAAGGGCAGATCAAGTGCTTCTCAGACAAGGCCAAGTTAAAAGAGTTCATCATCACCAAGCCCTTACTATATGAAATGTTAAAGGGACTTACCTAAGAAAAAGAAGATTAAAAATATGAACAGTAAAAAAAAAAAAGTCATCAAATGGAGGGTTAGCAACAGGGAAGTAGAAGGAGGAAGGAAGGGGGAAAAGATATAGAGAATAAGTAGCATAGACAGTAGGGAGAAAATAGACAGGGGGAGGGTAGGAATAGTATGGGACATGTGGACACTAGAGAACTTATGACACATGGACATGAACTAAAGGGGGGAATGAGGGTGGGAGGGGATGGGCAGGGTGGTGGGGAGTGAGGGGGGAAAATGGGCCAACTGTAGTTGCATAATCAATAAAATAAAGAATTAAAAAAAAAAGAAAAATCAGAACAGCAAGAAGAAAAATAATTTAAAAAAATGAGGAAACAGTACGGAGGCTCTGGGACAAAAATGTGCCAACATTTCAATCATAGGGGTGCCAGAAGGAGAAGAGAAATAACAAGAAATTGAAAACTGATTTGAAAAACTAATGAAAGAAAATTTGGTGAAGGAAATAGACATGCAAGCCCAGGAAGCACAGAGAGTCCCAAATGAGGTGGATGCAAAGAAGGCTACACCAAGACACATCCTAATTAAAATTCCAAAGATTAAAGAGAGAATCTTAAAAGCAGCAAGAGAAAAGCAGTGCCCAACACCTACAAAGGAGTGCCCATAAGACTGGCAGCTGATTTCTCAAAAGAAACTTTGCAGGCTAGAAGGGACTGGTAAGAAGTATTCAAAGTGATGAAAAGCAAGGACCTACAACTTAGATTACTCTAGGCAGCAAAGACATCATTTAAAATTGAAGGGCAGATGAAGTGCTTCCCAGACAAGGTAAAGTTAAAGGAGTTCATCATCACCAAACCATTATTATATAGGAAAAGTTAAAGGGACTTATTTAAGAAAAAGAAGATCAAAACCATCAACATTAAAATGCCAATAAATTCACAGCTATCAACAATTGACTCTAAAAAGCAAACCGAGCAAACAGCAGAACAGAAACAGAATTGTAGACAGGGAGATCATTTGTATGGTTGCCAGTTGAGAGGGGAAAGGGGAAGAATGGGGCGTACAGGTGCAGGGATTAAGAAGTATAAATCAGTAGGAACAGAATAGGCAGGGGAATGTTAAGAACAGTATAGGATATAGAGAAGCCAAAGGACTTACATGCATGACCCATGGACATGACCTAAAGGGGAAGGTATTGCCAGAGGGAATGGGGGTACCAGGTGAAGAGGGATAAAGGAGGAAAAGTTGGGACAACTTTTAATAGCATAATCAATAAAATATATTTTAAGAAATAATATGACCTCTTATGGTCTCATATCCAATTAATTTAGAATGAGGACCTGAGTTTTGTATTTTATTTAAAAGTTTCATGAGTATTGACAGTTTGTTTTTAGCTGACATTAGCAAAAATTGGGGATTTCCCTAAAATAGGTTACCATTGTTTTGTAGTGGCCGATATTCTTTCCTGCTGTCTTTAGCCACACAAGAATAGGTATTTCATTCAACATTGATGTTTCCTTTTATTCCTAAAGCTATTTTTTTTCTGCCCTAGTTTTGGTGAAATTATGTATTACTTGTGATAATTCATTTTAAAAATTCCTGAGCTGTGTGGCTCACTTTCATGAAAATTCATTTAGATAAAATTAGATATTATTGTTTAATGAGGTGGCATTTCAATTTAGACCTTGCGTCAGGCATATACCAGGAGTTTTTTATGGAAGAGTTAGGTTCATTTGAGTAATAAAGGCTGAATCATGGGGGCTTTAATTCTTAATCGCTGTGAGGATTGTTATCCATGGGATGTGAGCTGTCTTAGTGGTATTCAATCAAGTGTCCACTTAGCCATGACTGGAAGTAATTGCTCCCAAGTGGGCTGCACAGTGACCTGTTAATACTCTATTTGACCCTGTGACCTTGTCTGCCCCATTGTTTAGGATTTTATAGCAGGCGAGTCTGTGTTTCTTTGGAGTCAAGTAGATACCTTGAGGTCAAACACTGTCTGATTGCAGCGTTGTCCACACTGTAAGTTGGCCAGAACCTTTGGGTTGCTAATAGTCGTTGCTTTAGAGTAGAACATGAACAGTTTGAAAATTGTCTTCCCAGCCTGCATATAAACAGTTTAATATTTTACGGAACGAAGTTCATCTTGTAAATTAGGTATGAATAATACATTTGTAATTACTGCTTGTGTCTTTAAACACTTGTGTCTTAATTGGCTTGCTTTTAAAAAAAATGTATTTGCATTTGCTAGAAAGTTAAAATAACTCCTGTAGAAACTCAGCCAAGTTAGGACAGAGGAGACCAGACCTCTCTGGCTCCATGGAGAACTTGATGGGAGTTGCATTCATTCTCTCTTTTAAACAATTATTTCTGGCTAGACAGAATTGAGATTGTTTCCTGTGTTTGGTTTTTTACTGTTTGTTATTTCAGATCACAGTGTTATTTGGTATTGCTGTTTGTTATTGGTAGCATTATAAATCCCCCCTCCCCAAAGTTACATGGACACTTTCCCTGTATCTGTGAGTTAAGTAATCCAAGTTAGCTACTTATCTCAGCTTTGTGAGTTCCTTGCTGCCATGCCCTCTCTGTGAGTTAACAAGATCATTAAATTGGGGTAGAGGAAGGAATTAAGCTTGAAAGATGATTTAATCCAGCTAGAACTCACAATTCAGTCACATCTGAGTCATTTTAGGGCCTACTGTGACTGTATTCATGCTTTATCTCTTTATCTAGCTCTTGACCAATTCATACAATAGATTTTCTACAAATGCTTACATGGAAAAGTACAACTGGAGCAAACAAAAACAAATGAAAACATACAATTATAAATGTCAACAAGTAGTGAGTTTAGAATGTCATCCAAGGTGACTCTGGCAGTCACCCTGAAATAAAGTACTCATGTTAACAAGAAAAATTAAGTTACTTTTCCTACTGCTTGGAATGTATTACTCAAAATAATATATTGGCATCTTCTTATTAATCTAATGTTAAAATATTTACATATAATTTGCTTAAGAAAGAAAGTTTAGCTGCTAAAATTCAAGGGCTGTTGTTTACCTCAAAGGTAGGTAAATTGCTTTTCTTTGAGTTGCAGTTATCTGTGCTGTTTTATTTAAACTTTCTTTATGGGCCAGTTCTTTGTGAACTAAGGGTAGTATCATTAAACACCAGAGTGTATTGTTTGCCAAAAAATTTATACTCTTCTTGGCTTAATGTGAAAACCTTCCTTTTGCTAGTGTGGAAAGGGTTAGTAAAATCCAAAGAAATGCATACACAGCTATACCTGATGAACATATAGAGAGGCAGTTTCCATACTGTGTGCCGAGGTATGCTGGGCTGCAAACTCACAGGGGCTGGAGGGAAATATGCAGTGTCTATCTGACACTGTGCAGACCATTCGGTTATTCAGTTTTACTGTTAGGTTGTGTTATATTCCTATTGATAGTGTCATATTTTGCATAGCTGGGTTTTGGGCAGCTGCCATGGTAAAAAGTAAACTTACCACTTGAAAAATCAGTTTGGAACAGAGCACAAGGGTGGCAGTTGTCCATTACGATTTCCAGGTTTGAGAAACTGCAGTAGGCAACAAGCATGTATGTCCTATTAGTAAATATTGTATTGTTTCAGAATGAAATAAAAATATTTGCCTTTCAATTTTTCCTCCAATAGCTATGAAGTTGTTAGGGCTGGTGATAGTTGTTTGGACCTAACTAATTAATAAAATTGTTAGGCTTTTCTTTGATGAGGGTTTGGGGGAGAGGAGTGCTGTGAAAAATTGCTGAAACACCAATAATGCTATAAACTAAGAAACTTTGAGCACTTCTGACATAGGTGCAAGTAAGATACCTGTTTAAAAAAAAAAAGAGAAGTCATGGTGGGTGATTTAGAAAATGTAAATAAGGTAAATGGAGCAAATAAGAGCTGTCCTTGATACTGCTACCCAGAGATAGCTGTACACTCTTAATATCTCAGTGAAAAAAAGTGTTTTGGGCTTGCAAATAGCAGAAACCAGAACCAGTTAATTTAAGGAAAAAGAGCATTTGTTTTAAGACTAGAGGATTGTCCCATAGGACCCAAATGCGGAAAAGCATGAGAACCATGATCTAGAATACCTGTTTACTACAGTTCCTCTAGTGCTTTTTTTCCCTGCAGTATGTAATCATTTTATATCTTTAAATTAATCTTGTGTTTGGTGGGAAATAGAATTTAGTTTGAAATACTCTCCTGAGCTCTTCTATCACATCTACTAAGTTTGCAGTGCTCAAACTTCAGGTTTTTGTCCCCTACTCCCCTTAGTGTCCAAGCCTCACCTCACTGTAGTGCTGTGGGGAGGAAGCAATGATTTACCTACCACCTTCCTAAGTTTTTCTAATAATCAAATCAACATGAGAGAGTAACAGGAGAAAATGTCCAAAGTTTATAACATATGTCCATACAGGGGTTCCATAAAAAACATGAGACTCTAGGATGCATCGGACAGTCAAGGTTTATTTGCCATTTTGAGCTAAGAAGAAACTTTGTATGAAGTGGTTTGGGACTTCAAAGGGGAGGAAGGCAATTTACATGGAGATGGAAAAGCAGATGTTTGGTAGAAACATGTTTGCTGGGCCATCATTAACAATAGGACACAGAGAGGACATTGATCAAACAGGCCTTGCCGGGTTCCTCTTTGCAACTAGCCTATTTCACACTAGTTCATATTAAACACAGTTATCTATGATGATAGCTCTCTTCCCAGAGGACCTGCTGGGCCTCTTAACTTAATTCCTTTTAGGCAGTTAGGGGGTAGGTTAAAGGTTCTTTCTGAGTTTTCTGTCTCTTTTTTTTATTGTTGACACTATTATAGATGTCCCCCATTTCCCCCACCTTTGCCTACCTCCACCCAGCTCCCTCCCCTGGCCTTCACCACACTATTGTCTGTGTCCATGGGCTATGCATATATGTTCGTTGGCTAATCTCTTCATCTTCTTTTATCCAGTCCCCCTCACCCTCCCTCCCCTCTGAGATCTGTCAGTCTGTTCCATGTATCTATGCCTCTGGTTCTGTTTTGTTCATCAGTTTGTTTTGCTCATTAGAGTCCACATATAAGTGAGATCATATGGTATTTGTCTTTCCATGACTGGCTTATTTTATTTAGCATAATAATCTGCAGGTCTATCCATGCTGTTGCCAAGGATAAGTGTTTCCTCTTTTTTTTGCAGCTATGTACTATTCCATTGTGCAAATGTACCACAGCTTTTTTATCCACTCATCTACTGATAGGCACTTGGACTATATCCAGATCTTATCTATTGTAAGTAATTGCTACTAGGAACATAGGGGTGCAGATATTCTTTATGATTGGTATTTTGGGATTCTTAGGGTACACTCTCAGAAGTGGGATTGCTGGGTCAGAAGGAAGTTTCATTTTTAATTTTTTGAGGATAATCCATACTGTTTTCCACTTTGGCTGTACCAGTCTGCAGTCCTACCAACAGTGCACTAAGCTTTCCTTTCTCCATATCCTTGCCAGTACCTGTTTGTTGATTTATTTCTTTATTTTTCTTTTAGCCTCACACAAGGAAATTTTTTCACTGTTTTCAGAGAGAGGAAGGGAGAAAGAGAAACACTGATGTGAGAGAGAAGCATCAGTTGATTGCTTCCCATATGTGCCTGGACTGGGGATCAGTGCCTTGACCAGGGATCATATGCATCCGGATTGGGGGTCGCATGTGTCCGTGCCTAGACCAGGAATCAAACTCACAACCTAGGTATGTGCCCTGACTGGGATTCAAACCCACAACCCTTTGGTTGTGGGATGGTGCTCCAACCAATTGAGCCACACCAGCCATGGCTGTTGATTTATTGATGGTAGCTCTTCTGGCAGGTATGAAGTGATACTTCATTATAGACTTAATCTGCATCTCTCTGAAGATTAGTGAGTGGCACTGAGCATTATTTCATAAGTCTACTGGCTATCTGTATGTCTTCTTTGGACAGTATCTATTCAGGTCTTTTCCCATTTTTTAAAAAATACCTTTTATTGATTATGTTATTACAGTTGTCCCATTTCCCTCCCTTCATTCCCCTTCACCCTGTACACCCTCTCCCACCCACTTCCCCCGCTTTAGTTCATGTCCATATGTCATAAATTCTTTAGCTTCTACACTTCCCATACTCTTCTTGCCCTCCCCCTTTTCTACCTACCATCTATGCTACTTATTCTCTGTATCTTTACCCCCTCTCTCCTCCTCCCACTCTCTTGTTGCTAACCCTCCATGTGATCTCCATTTCTGTGGTTCTGTTCCTGTTCTAGTTGTTTGCTTTTGTTTTAGATGTGGTTGTTAATAATTGTGAATTTGCTGTCATTTTACTATACATGTTTTTTATCTTCTTTTTGTTAGATAAGTCCCGTTAACATTTCATGTAATAAGGGCTTGGTGATGATGAACTCCTTTAACTTGACCTTATCTGAGAAGCACTGTATCTGCCCTTCAATTCTAAATGAAAGCTTTGCTGGATAGAGCAATCTGGGATGTAGGTTCTTGCTTTTCATGAATTGGAGTACTTCTTTCCAGCCCCTTCTTGCCTGCAAGGTCTCTTTTGAGAAATCAGCTGACAGTCTGATGGGAACTCCTTTGTAGGTAATTGACCCCTTATCTCTTGCTGCTTCTAGGATTCTTTCCTTCATTTTTATCTTGGCTGTGTAATTATGATGTGCCTTGGTGTATTCCTCCTTGGGTCCAAGTTCTTTGGGACTCTCTGACCTTCCTAGACTTCTGAAAGTCTATTTCCTTTGCCAGATTGGGGAAGTTCTCCTTTATTATTTGTTCAGATAACTTTTCCACTTGTTGCTCTTCCTCTTCCCCTTCTGGTACCCCTATAATTTGGATGTTGGAAAGTTTAAAGATGTCCTGGAGGTTCCTAAGCCTCTCCTCATTTTTTTGAATTCTTGTTTCTTCATTCTTTTCTGTTTGGTTGTTTGTTTCTTCCTTTTGGTCTACTCCATTGATTTGAGTCCCAGTTTTCTTCCCATCACTATTGGTTCCCTGTGCATTTTCCTTCATTTCACTTAGCATAGCCTTCATTTTTTCATCTAATTTGCGACCAAATTCAACCAATTCTGTGAGTATCCTGATCACCAGTGCTTTGAATTGTGCATCTGATAGGTTGGCTATCTCTTTGTCACTTAGTTGTATTTGTTCTGTGGCTTTGATCTGTTCTTCCATTTAGGCCATTTTTTTTTTGTCTTGATGCACCTGTTACATATGAGGGGTGGAGCCTTAGGTGTTCACCAGGGTGGGGCAACCCAGTGGCTGGGTTGTGATGCTGTATGTGGGGAAGGGGTCAGAGAGGGAACAATGACATTTGTTCTGCTCTCTGTCGGATTTCAGTCCCTTCTGCTTCTTCTTCCAAGCAAACTGGGCCCTTCTGGTGCTGATTTCCATGTGGGTGGACTTGTGTACATTCTAGGATCCTGTGGGTCTCTCCAACAAACTCTCCTGTGAGGCTGGGAGTCTCTTCCGGCACCTCAACCACCACAGGTGTTTTCAGTCGGTGTTCTGAGGCTCTATTTACTCACTCTGGGGCTCTGGGTTGAGCAGTCTGTCTTGCTCCCCAGTTTCACCTGGTTTATCTTCATGCAAATGTGGAACTGCCTGGTTAGCTGCCTTGTGTGCTTTGCCCTGTTCCACAACTGCCACCTTGCTGGGTCTGCCCACTGCTACCTCGTGGCAGGGGTCCGCCAGCCACCACTTGTTTGCCTAGGTTCCATCCTCTGAGGTCTCACATACCCGGCTCCACTAGATGCCTTTTGCGTGCTCAGGGTCCGCCAGCCACAGCTGTTTTTTCTGCAACCCCTTTCTGCCTCGCTGCCCAACTCTGCCCCTCTTACCGGTCTGGATGAATGTATCTATATTAACTCGTTGGTTGTTGGACTTCCATACAGTTCAATTTTCTGTCAGTTCTGGTTGTTATTTTGTTTCTAAATTGTTGTTTTCCTTATTTTGGTTGTGGGAGGAGGCACAGTGTGTCTACCTATACCTCCATATTTGCTGGAAGTCCTTTTCCCATTTTTTAAATTGGATTGTTTCTCTTCGTGGTATTGAGTTGTATAAGTATATTCTGTATTTTGGAAATTAACCCCTTATCAGATTTTTCATGGGAGATATGTTCTCCCATATTGTGGGTTCCCTTTTCATTTTGTTGGTGATTTCTTTTGCTGTGCAGAAGCTTTTTAGTTTGATGTAGTCCCATTTGTTTATTATTTCCTTTGTTTCCCTTGCCTTTGGAGATACATGGACAAAAATTTTGCTATGTGAGATGTCTGAGATTTTTTTTTGAGATGTCTGAGATTTTACTCCCCTGTTTTCTTCTAGGATTTTTATGGTTTTGTGAGTTACATTTAAGCTTTTTTTTATCCATTTTGAATTTATTCTTGTGTATGGGATAAGTTGGTGGTCTAGTTTCATTTCTTTTTTGCACGTACCTGTCTAAATTTTCTAACACCATTTATTGAAGAAGCTATCTTTATTCCATTGTATGCTCTTTCCTCCTTTGTCAAATATTAAAGATCATGAAGCCATGGATTTATTTCTGGGCTCTCTGTTCTGCTCCATTGATCTACATGGCTGTTCTTGTGTCAGCACCAGATTGTTGATTACGATGGTTTTGTAGTATAGTTTGATATTGGGTACTGTGATCCCTCCTACTTTGTTGTTCTTCCTTGAGATTGCTGAGGCTACTTGGGGTCTTTTTTGGTTCTATATAAATTTTTGGAATATTTGTTCTAGATCTGTGAAATGTGCCCTTGGTACTTTAATAGGAATTGTATTGAATCTGTAGACTGCTTTGGGATTTATGGACAGTTTAATGATGTTAATTCTTCCAGTCCATGGATACAGTATATGCTTTAACTTGTTTTTATCTTCCTCTATTTCTTTCTGTCCTTTTTAAAACATATTTTGATTATACTATTACATTTGTCCCATTCCCCCACTTTATTCCTCTCTGCCCTGTACACCCCCTCCCACCCACATTCTCCCCTCTTTAGTTCATGTCCATGGGTTGTACATAGAAGTTCTTCTGCTTCTACATTTCCTATAGTATTCTTAACCCCACCCCTTGTCTATTTTCTACCTACCATTTATGCTACTTATTCCCTTTCTCTTCCTTCCCCTCCCCTGCTGATAACCCTTCAAGTGATCCCATTTCCGTGATTCTGTTCCTGTTCCAGTTGTTTGCTTATTTTTGTCTTTTTTTTTAGGTTTGGTTGTTCATAGTTGTAAGTTTGGTGTCATTTTACTGTTCATATTTTTGGTCTTCATTTTCTTAAACACATCCCTTTAACATTTCATATAATAAGGTCTTGATCAGGTGTGTCAAACTCATTTTCACCAGGGGCCACATCAGCCTTGTGCTTGCCTTCAAAGGGCTGAATGTAATTTCAATTCCTTAACAGTTAAGGAGTAGTTAGATTTATACAGTCTGAAAATTATTGCAGCCCCTTGAGGGCAACTGTGAGGCTGATGTGGCCCCCAATGAAAGTGAGTTTGATACCCCTGGGCTTGATGATGATGAACTCCTTTAACTTGACCTTATCTGGGAAGCACTTCATCTGCCCCTCCATTCTAAATGATAGCTTTGCTGGATCGAGTAATCTGGGATGTAGGTCCTTGCCTTTCATGACTTGGAATACTTCTTTCCAGCCCCTTCTTGTCTGCAAGGTTTCTTTGAGAAATCAGCTGATGGTCTTACAGGAACTCCTTTGTGGTTAACTGTCTCCTTTTCTCTTGCTGCTTTTAAGATTCTCTCTCTCCTTACCTTTAACCTTGGGTAATATAATTATGATGTGCTTTCGTGTGTGCTTCTTTGGGTCCAACTTCTTTGGGTCTCTCTGATCCTCCTGGACTTCCTGAAAGTCTATTTCCTGTGCCGGATTGGGGAAGTTCTCCTTCATTAGTTTCTCAAATAAGTTTTTCATTTCTTGCTCTTTTTCTTCTCCTTCTGACACCCCTATGATTTGGATGTTGGAATGTTTAAAGTTGTCCCAGAGGTTCCTAAGCCTTTCCTCATTTTTTTTTTTGAATTCTCGTTTCTTCATTCTGTTCTGGTTGACTGTTTATTTCTTCCTTTTCTAACCCATTAATTTGAATTCTGCTTTCCTTCCCATCACTTTTGGTTCCCTGTACATTTTCCTTCATTTCATTTTTCATAGCCTTCACTTTTTCCTCTATTTGCAACCATACTTAACCATTTCTGTGAGCATCTTGATTACCAGTGTTTTGAACTGTGCATCTGATAGGTTGGCTGTCTCTTCATCGCTTAGTTGTAATTTTTTTCTGGAGCTTAGATCTGTTCTTTCATTTGGGCCATATTTTCTTGTTTTCATGAACCAGTTACATAGTAACGGGTGAAGCTTCAGGTATTCGCCTGGCGCAGGGCAACCCACTTCACTGGGTTGTTGTGCTGTATGTGGGAAACGGATCTAAGAGGGAACAATGGCACTTGCTTGACTCTCAGCCAGCTTTCAGTCACTTTTTCCATTACCCAGAAGCAAATTGGGCCCCTCTGCTGCTAATTCCTAGGTGGGTGGTTTTGTATATGTTCTAGGACCCTGTGGGTCTCTCCAGTGAATTCTCCTGTGAGGCTGGGAGTTTTTTTTGCCACCTCACCCCTCACAGGTTTCCTTCAGTCAGAGGTTTTGAGGCATTATTTACCTGCACTGGAACCCGAGGTTGCTCAGTCTGTCTCATTCCCCAGTTGTTCCTTCCAGTTTATCTATACACAAATGTGGGACCACCTTGTCCACCCCAGTCCTCCAGCCTCCACCTTGCCATGAGTCCTCTCCACCCCTCCTACCGGTCTGGATGAATGTTTGTTCTTGAATTCCTTGGTTGTCGGACTTCCATACAATTTGATTTTCTGTCAGTTCTGGTTGTTTTTTGTTTATAAATGTGTTGTTGTCCTGTTTTTGTTTGTGGGTGAAGGCAAAGTGTGTCTACCTACACCTCCATCTTGGTTGGAAGTCCCCTCTAATTTTTTTCAACATCCTATAGTTTTCTGAGTACAGATACTTTATTTTATCTCCTTCATTAAATTTATTCCTAGGTACCTTATTTTTTTGTTGTTGCAATAATAAATGGGATTGTTTTCTTAGTTTCTCTTCATGCTAATTTATTATCAGTGTTTAATAATACCACTGATTTCTGGATATTTATTTTGTATCTTGCTACTTTGCCAAGTTTATTTATCAGATCTAGTAGGTTTTTGGTGGAGTTGTTACAGTTTTCTTTGCACCATGTCATGTCATCTGTGAATAATTACAGTTTTATTTCCTCCTTTCAAATTTGGGTGCCTGTTATTTCATCTTATCTGATCGCCATGGTTAGGATTCCCAGTACTGTGTTGAATAAGAGAGGTGAAAGCTGACATCTCTCATCTTGTTCCTGATCTTAGGGAGAATGATTTTAGTTTTCCCCCACTGAGGATGCTATTGGCTGTAAGCTTTTCATATATGACTTTTATTGTGTTGAGTATGATTCCTCTATTCCCACTTTGCTGAGTTTTTATCATAAATATATACTTGATTTTATAAAATGGTTTTTCGTTATTGATATGATCATGTAATTTTTGCCTTTCATTTTGTTTATGTGATGTATCACATTTATCGATTTGCAAATATTGTACCATCCTTGCATCCCTGGAAAAATCCCAATTGGTCACATCGTCTTTATATTGCTGGGTCCAATTTGCAAATATTTTGTTGAGAATTTTAGCATTTATGTTCATCAGGGATATTGACCCATAATTTTCTTGCTTTGTAGTGTCTTTATCTGGTTTTGGAGTTAGAATAATACTGGCCTTGTGAAAAGAGGTTGGAAGTCCTCCCTCCTCTTGAATTTTTTGGAATAGGTGAGGAGGATAGGTGTTAGTTTTTCTTTAAATTTTTGGTAAAATTCACCTCTGAAACCATCCAGTCCAGGACTTTTGTTTGCTGAGAGTTTTTTTGATTATTGCCTTAATTTCATTAGTTATAAGTCAATTCAGGTTTACTGATTCTTCCTGAATCCATTTTGGAAGGGTATATGTTTCTAATTTGTCCATTTAGCTCAGGTTGTCCAATTTATTGGCATATAGTTCATAGTATATTCTTGCACTCCTTTGTATTTCTGTGATGGCTGTTGTTACTTCACCTCTTTCATTTCTTATTTATTTGGGTCTTCTCTGTTTGTTTCTTGATCAGTCTGGCTAAAGGTTCATCAATTTTGTTTATCTTTTCAAAGAATCGGCTCTTAGTTTCATTGATTTTTTTTTGTATTTTCTTTATAGTCTCTATGCCATTTATTTTAACTTTGATCTTTATTGTTTGCTTTCTTCTACTTTTCTTGCTGTTCTTTTTCCAGTTGTTTGAGATGTAGGGTTGGATTGTTTATTTGAGATTTTTTTTGCTTTTTGAGGTAGACCTGTACTGCCATGAACTTCCCTCTCAGGACTATTTTCACTGTGTTCCGTAGAGTTTGCATTGTTGTGTGTTCATTTTCATTTGTGTCCAGGTAATTAAAAAACATTTTTTAAATCCTCATCTGACAATATGCTTATTGATTTTATAGAGGAAGCGAGTGTGTGTGTGTGTGTGTGTGTGTGTGTGAAAGAGAGAGACAGACAGATGGATAGACAGACAGACATTGATATGAGAGAGAAACATTGGTCAGGTGCCTCCCATATGTGTCCCAACCGGTGATCGAAACTATGATGTTTTGATGCATGGGACAATATTCCAACCACCTGAGCCAACCTGGAAGGGCTTTAGGTAATTTTTTATTTCTTCCTTGATCTCATTAGTAACCCATTCATTGTTTAATAACATGCTCTTTAGCTTCTGCGTGTTTGAATGTTTTTGAGGGTTTTTTTTTATTGCATTTGATTTCTAGTTTCATACCATGTGATCTGAGAAGATGCTTGATATGATTTCAGTATTCCTGAATTTTTGCAAGACTTATTTTGTGTCCTAAGACATGACATCAAATGTTCTCTAAATATCAGTTAAATCCATCTGGCCTAGACTGTTGTGTAACGTTGCTGTGTCCTTGTTGATTTTTTTGTCTGGAAAGTCTGTCTAGTGATGACAGTGGGGTGTTAAAGTACCTACTATGACTGCTTTGCTCTAGATATCTTCCTTAAAGTCCACCAACAGTTTTGTTAATATATTAATTGCTCCTCTATTGGGTATATGTATGTTTACCAGGGTTATATCCTCTTGTTGGATTATTCTCTTTAGTATTATTTAGTGCCCTTCTTTGTCTCTTGTTATGGCCTTTGTTTTGAAGTCTATTTTGTTGGATATGAATATTGCTACCCTAGCATTTTTGTTTGCATTTGCGTGGAATATATTTTCCATTCTTTACTTGCAGCCTGTGTGAATCTTTTGTTCTGAGGTGGGTGTCTTGTCAACAGCATGTATATGGGTCATGTTTTCATATCCATTCAGCGAATCTATGTGTTTTGATTAGAGCATTTAATCCATTTACATTTGAGGTTAATATTGATAGGTACTTTATTATTGGCACTTTTTAATTTACCTATGCTCCCCTCTCTGTTTCTTCTTCCTCTTAAAGCAGTTCCTTTAACATTTTTTGCAATGCCATTTTGGTGGTAATGAGCTTCTTAAACCATTTTTGGGGGGATGGGGGTCCTGGAAAGCTCTTTATTTTGCCTTCAGTATTAAATGGTAGCCTTGCTGCATAGACTTGCCTTGGTTTTAGGTTCTTGCTTTTCATTACTTTGAATACTTCATGCCAACTCCTTCTGGCCTGAATTGTTTCTGTTGAGAAATCAGATGACATTCTAATGGGTATGCCCTTGTAGGTAACTAACTGTTTTCTCTTGGTACCTTAAGATTCTGTCTTTGTCTTTAACCTTTGCCATTTTAATTATGATGTGTTTTGATTTGGATCTCTTTGGGTTCATCTTGGAAGGGCCTCTGTGCTTCATGAACTTGTGTGAGTTTTTCCTTTACCAGTTCAGGAAAGTTTCTTGCTATCATTTCTTCAAATAGGTTCTCTATCCCTTGCTCACTTACATCTCCTTTTGGTACCCCTATGATGTGGGTGTTTTTATGTTTCCTTTTGTGATGTGGACACCAGCCTGCAGTGTCCACGGCATTATGGATGAAACAAGACAAATTCACATGGACTACTGAGTCCTGTGGAGGAAAAGGGACTACACGACCACTGTCTCAAGAGGAGAACGCCTTGGAGCAGCCTGGCCACTCTCTCGAGAGCTCCCTGATCCTTGCCTTGACAGACTTTTATTGGCTTTCTAACAGCATACATCAAAGAAGATTTTCATTCATTATATTTAGGTTTGCTTTAGGTAATTACTTTTTATGGATAGCAGTGGAAGGGATGTTACTGATTACTTCTTACAGATTAACAAGGAAAAAATGTTGCAAATGCAAGGAAATGATAAGAGTAACAGGTCTGGTTACACTTTAGTCCTTGGGAGAATTAACAGGGACTTCAGAAAGTTATTTTAAAGACATGCAATAAGCATTTGCTGCCTCAACTCAGGGTGAGGGAGTTTTAGCATGAGCAAGTCACAAAGCAGCCTAGGTGTAATGCAGGCCTGGTCTCCTACGGGAGAACTTCTTCACAGGCGTGGTCCTGTGTGCTAACTCCCTCCACACTGGTTTTCCACATTGGTGCTGAGCTACATTTCCATGCCTTGAGAAGTGGTTCCCTATAATATTGCCCCAAATTTCTCTCAAACTGTCCTCATTCTTTTTACTTCTTTTTCTTTTTTCTTCTCTGATTGGGTGTTTTTTCCTACCTTGTCTTCCAACTCACTGATTCAATCTTCTGTTTTATCCAATCTTGTGTTAATTCCTTCTAGTGTATTCTTTAAAAAAAAATCCCCACTTGAGGATGTGCTTATTGATTTTAGAGAAAAAAAATGAGGGGGGAGAAAAACATCGCACCGATTAGTAGCCTCCCCTATACTCCCCAACCAGGGATCAAACTCTCAATCTGGTTATATATCCTGACCAGGAAGTCAAATCTTCATGTTTTTCATGTATGGGATGATGCTTCAGCCAACTGAGCTACCTGACACGGGCCAGTGTATTTTTTATGTCAAATATGGTACTCTTAATTTTCATTTGGTTCTTATTTGTGGTTTCTATATTCTTTTTCACATTATTGTAGTTCCTGCTAAGTTCCTTGTAATTCTCACTATGTTTCTTGATAAATACTACTTTGAACTCTATGTCTGATAAATTTCTTGCCATTGTTTCTTTTAGCTCTTTTTATGGAGATTCTGCCTGTCCTTTCATTTGGGGCTTGTTTGTCTCTCCATTTTAGCTGTCTCTTTGTGCTTGTTTCTATGTATTAGATAGTACTGTTATTACTCCCAGTCTTTGTGGGGCCACCTGATGTAGTAGGTATCCTGTTGGATCCAATTGTGCCATCACCTTGATCTCCTGAGCTGGATGTCCTAAGAATGTCTCTTGTGAGGGGTATGTGGGCCCTCCTGTTGTTATTGAGTCTTGATTGCTGTCAGCCCATTTGTGGGTGAGATCGATCCTCAATCTGGCTGACTAAGAAGTTCAATCCTGACCACATTGTGTAAGCTGTTGTACAGTGCTGACAGAACAAAACAAGACAAAACAATTTAAAAAATTGTGAAAACAACAACAACAACAAAAAAATAACAAAAACAATACCAAAAAAGAATTAGGAAAGAAAAAATAAAAGGCAATAAAAGAATAAGACAAGAAAAAAATAATATAAAGGGAATGAAGGAAGAAAAGAAAAATATATAAAGAGTGGGAAAGGAAAAATGGAAAAAAATAAAGACAAAAAGAAAAGTAGAAAAAGAAAAGAGAGAAATAAGAAATACAAAAGAAAAAGGAGAAGAGAAAAAATGAAGTAGGAAAGAAAAGAATATAAAAGAAAAAAAGTGGAGCTCTTCTTAGCAGAGTTTAGGGCCTGCTGTGGTCTCCTTTTGGATGTACTGTTTGTGAAGCTTGTTGGATATTTCTCCAGTCTTGTCTGAAGATGACCACTGGTGTGCCAGTTCTGGGCCTCCTGTGAGTTTCTCTGATGCAAGCCAGTATTAGACACTGTCCATGCCTGGCTCCTGGCAACCTGTCTGAAGCTGCAAGTAATTCATTGGTTTTGGCTGCCTCCATTGGGTTCAGCTATGCATGGAAGGATCAAGCTGTGCACCAAGGCTGGCTTTTACCAGCACAGGGCCCAGCGGTAGATAAGCAGACATCTCAAGGCACCCCAGTATCTGCATTGCCTGCCACTGCCTGCCAACTGGCTATCAGGATTAGTCACTGAAAAGGCTCAGTCTCTGAAAGAGCCTCTGGCAAAATAGGGAGGATGGGGCCAATGGATCTCCCATGGGGGGGGGTGCCATTCAGACTTCAGAGAAGATGGTAGGTATATTCCCCTGCACCCAAACTACAGGTCTGAATGTATCCTGTATATTTTCTCTGATCTAGGCAGGGCAGAACCCCTAGTAGTCTAGCAGAGAGGGCCTCTAGAGCCCAGAGGTCGGGTCTGCTATTGGTGTTGCACTCTGAATGTTCCTGCTCTGAGCTGTTCTTTCCCCCATGGAACTGCATTCAGTGGGGTTATCCCAGATTTAGGAGGACTGATTCAATCAGTCTCCCATTTGGTGATATTGGCTGCAACCTATATGATGGGGGAGGGCACTTCCTCTCCTTTCCAAGCATCATGGACTGAACTTGCAGGGGAGCTCATATCTGCCACCCCACAATGCAGCCTCAGAGCTCAACACTGGCCTATTTGACTCCTAGACAGACACCTCCCCAGGAGAAATAGTTCCTGAAGCCTAGCTCTGTGTGGTCCTCTGACTCCCCTAAACCACCAGACCAAGCCTAAAATCAGTCCTGCCTGGCACTCTGATCTTTTCATGTGGCTGGTCACCGCAGGGTGCAGTCAATTTCCAGCTCCTCCAAATGGGCTGAAAGTCTGGCTTGCCTGCACCCCCAGTCTGAGAAGGGTGGATAGAAAATCACAGCCCTGTGCTATTTCCATTTGCTGAGGAACCCAGCGGAACTGAGCAGTTCAGTGGCGGGGGGTGGGGGGGAGCCACACCCCCATGCTCTCAAAGTGGACGAGATTGATCCTTTTTTCCCAAACCACACAGTTTAGTCACTGACCAGCTGTGGCCCCAAAATCTTTCCAGAAAATAGAGGGCCCCTTAAACTCACTGCTGGGTATGGCAAGCAGACCCTTCCACCAATGAGCATGGCAGTGTGTCCTCTCCAGCAGTCATAGACCAGAGTGAACTTCCCAGGCTAGTGTTGTAATAATAGCAGCACTCCTTCCCTGGAATGGTGCAATCCTAGTCTCCCAGGTGGACAGAATCCCCCACTGATTCCCACTGCCCAATGCTATGTGTGCTCCCCTTCTCATCTTTGTTGCTCTAGGTTGGGAGATCCCTGCATGGGGGAGGGAGTTTTGCAGTGGCAGTATCTCTCTGGCTTCTCAGCTTCTGCATATACCTGATGGTGCTCACCCTGTCTACACCTCTGCTCCTCCTGGCTTCTGTGCTTCTTGGTTATACTATTTCAGATCAGCTACATTTCAACCGGTTTTTCAAGTTGATTGCTCTATAGTGTTTAGAATCAACAACAGTCTGGGGCTGGGAGCAAGTGATGGGAGCTTCCAGCTACTCTGGAGCCACCTTGGAACTATCTTTTGTTTCTTAAAAATAACCTGCTTAAAATAACTAATATCCTCGAGAGGTGTAATTTCGGGTAGCAAACTCTGGGTCTTCTAAATAGAAATTCCCATGGTTGATGTGCTTTGTCTCCTTCATTAGCTGGTTTTAGTCAAGACAGTGGATGAAGAATGCTAGTAATTCTCCTTGACATACCTGTTGTCTTCCTGGCAGCAGTGGGGACAGGAATCATCCCATAGAGGAGAGCACGGCTCTTGGTGTGATATAGTGGCCCTTCTGAACTCATTGCTGAAATCACCACCTCTGCCCCCTTCCACCTGCCTCACTTCTTTCTTCTCTGTCTCCCTCAGCTTAAACAACAGAAATTTATTGTTTCCCAGTCCTGAGGCCAGAAGTCCAAGATCAGGGTGTTGACAAAGTTGGTTCCTTCTGAGGCTGAGGGAGAATCTGCCTTCTCTCTTAGCTCCTGTTTTGCAGGCAATCATTCCCATTCCTTGGCTTATAGAAGCATCTCCTGATCTCTGCCATTATCTCCACATACATTCTCCCTGTGTGTTTGTCTGTGTCCAAAATGCCCCTTTTATAAGCACACCCTACTCCAGTATGACCCTGTCTTAACCAAAAACATCCAGACCCTGCTTCTAAGTAAGGTCATATCCTGACCCTCCTTCTCTTTCTGCTTAGCTCATATAGCTGAATTTAGGAGAATTAAATAGGCAAACACTGTGACTCATCAGAATATTATGAAGTGGAATATAAAACCTATGGACATATAAAGGAAAACCACAAGGAAGAGACATGCCAGTGTCTTTCTCAACTTCACTGTAGGCCCAGTCCCACCTGTGACATCACACCTTCTCTCGTGCTGATTGCAGACACTGATGTGTACAACAGGTAGGCCCAAGTGACAGGTTGCCTTTTATATAATGTCAGTGCATAGTGTTTTGACGAATTTATACCAGTACATGGGATGATTGACAGGAGGAGACATTGGTCCCAGAAGATACTGGGTCATGGTATCATTCTTAAAGCTCTCTCATTCTACCTGCTTTATGTGAGGCACTTTGTATAAACTGTTTTCAACCAATATGGGTCGTGGTCAATGTCTTTTCCATCTTGGGGATGTGACCTTGCTCATGGTCATATAGCTGATTCAGAATTGAAACTTGAGCCTTTCTGAATCTAGATCCTGGTTTCTTTCTGTCTCTCTACCTCTGACTTACTAAGTTTCCCAATTTCCTAGCCTCTTCTGGAAAACACCGTCGCAGGAAAAGCAGTCTGGTGGTATTTTCTGTCTTTTGTATTTATCTCTTTTTAAACAAACTAGAGTTTACTCTGAGAGATATGAATATTTCAAAAAAAGGAGTTTCTGTAGATTGGTTGTGCCAACATGGACAGATGAGCCTAGGGGCCCTTTTCTCTGTGGTTGGACAACTGCCTGTTGGGAGATCAGTGTTTCTGGTACCAGTGTCTCTCTCAAAATTCTTGCCAGGCCCAAGGGTTTGCTTGCAGTTGCTGGTGTGTGGTGTTTGGGATATTTGTGGATGGCATTTTTTATTTTGGTTTTGTTATCTGCCCTTTGTAGTAGTAATATTGGCATCATTTCTTGCTGCTCAGATGTTCTGTGGCTTTCAAGCAAAAATATTTGAAAATGTACTAAGTCAGAGGGCTTTATAAAAAGTTTCATGTTTTGGAGCCAAGGCTGAGCTTTTTGGGCCATTAATGACATGCTATAAAGAACTTTAGGCCTTTGCTTATGCAGTTCCCTCTGCCTAGAAGGGGGGGCTATAAACTCAGTAGTCGGAGGTGCAAGCATTCAGCTGAAATGGGACATGTGTGGGTTCAGCCTCCTTCCATTGTTGGTAAGAAAGAAATGTTATCTTGATGTGGTCAGATCTCCTGTCCTGTATCTTCCAGAAGAACCAAAAATCTTAAATAAAAAAGTGTTTAGTCTTGATGTTGGAAACCAAATAAAAGTACAGTCTTTGTAGTCTGCCCAAAGCACAACACATCCTTGGACCCCATTGGGCTTTGGGTCATCAGTTTGCAGTTTTAGACCCACATCAGATCCTCAGTCCCAACACCTTCCTCTTCCCACTTTAGGTGACAGTTCCAGGGATGTAGCCATCCCTGATATTTTCTGTCCCTTTCAGTAGCCTTCCTTTGCTGCTCCCCACACAACCCTGACCTGTATTCTAATTGTCCTTGTCCTTCTTTATTTTCTGCACAGAAGGTGGTCCCTTCTCTAAATGTGCATGGTACTGGTACAGTGGCTGCACCAGGAGATTGTGGAGTGCAGTGAGGGGTAGAAAATGGGCCTCATTTCTTACCCAGTTTGTTTTTCTTTCTATTGTCATTTGTGTGCTTTTTGCTTGGTATAGGTGGCAGTCAGGTCATTTCTTTTTTCTCTGATGGCCACTGTCATTGTTCATTATGTCTTGTGAGTTTACCTTAGTTGCTTTAGAGAAAAAAATAATACATGTTATTGAAATTTCAATTTACTTATCAATGCCCATCTGTTTTGGTTCCTAGAGGCTAAGTGGGGACAAAAGACTGACAAGTTTCTGATTTATACTGTTTTTATCATTTGAGGGATAGCTTATTCCTTCCTTTGCTGGAATATTTTAGGTATGAGGCCATTTTCTCGAGGGCAGTCTCTTGCTGACATGTTTAGGCCAACTGGAATAGCATTTCATTGCTGCTCTGGGAAATGTGGGGGAAATGCCCTCTTATATCCTTATAAAGATGTCCTTAAGTCTAACCTTAGTGATAGACGGGGACTGTTTCTAATGAACTGCCAAGAAGTTTGCATGTGATACATCCCTGCATGGATTGCTGTGGTCTCATAAGCTGGGCTTTCCTTCCCCTTTGGGATTGGAACATTTACAGGGCTCAGTCAGTTTCATGATGGGAAGTCAACCTGAACATATTCTTAGAAATGCATATATGTTTTTCAAAAATGTGAACTCTTTGCCATCATTGCAAAGGAATATAAAATGACCTATTTTTCAAAAAGGTGTAGAAATTGATGAGGCAAACAGAGGTCTATGAGTGGTTCATTTATGGGTTAGGAGAGAACATGTTCTGTGTTCCAGACACTCGTAATAAGATGAAAAACTATCTCAGGATCATTGGAGAGATGAAGTTAATTGGGAATGGGGTGTGTGTGTGTGTGTGTGTGTGTGTGTGTAGGGTAGTGGAAACAATGTGCTTTCTTCCTCTTTGTCCTTTGTTTTGTTGTTTTTTCCCCCTCTACTTGATAGTAGATGTTTATTTAATTGCAATGTTAAATCAAAAGATTGCAAAGTCAACTAGCTGGTTATTAGTTGGAAAACTAAGTCCTGGTAATGTTTTGACATGTTTACTGCATTTAACGCAGGCTTCTTTGTAGAAGATGTTATTTGGCAGGGCCCGGCCACCACATTTATGGGAAAGTATTTCAGACACCAGAGAGAACAAAGCATTTGCTCATATCCCAGTGGAGCTGGTTGGCACCTTTACAGAGATTCAGCAGCAAATGCTCATTTTGTAATTTAAAGCACTTATTCCCCAGTATCATTCTTGGTTTTACAATTTGGGGGAGAATTGAGCTTTTGACTTGTTTTTTGAGGTGTTACAAAGACTAAGTATTTTAGTTTTTAAGCCAAAAAATAGAATTAAAGTTGTCCCAAATTGGATGAGTGTGAGGATTTGCTCTATGAAACCAGAGAAAATATGGGAAAATGATGATAGATAAACCAGAGAGGAGGATGAATGAATAGAGATGGGTCCTACAGTAAGGTCTGTGACTTCTCAAGAGAACTCTAACTTTAATTAGCAGAAAGTTGGGAGATGCTGTGCGCTCGCACCAGGCTTAGGAGGGGATTTATAGAGGTTAGGGGCAGTGGTCTGCACAGTAGAGAGGAAGGCCTGGAATGTGACATCTAAGCCACAAGGCTCTTCTGTGTTGCTGGGTTATCGTAGGTCTCTTCAAGAACTTATTTACCTCTTTGTAGCCCAGCCTTCCACATACACCTCTGCTTACTCTTCTGTCCCATATTATGTCATGACTGTCATATACCCACAAACCCTGACAGTTCTTTCTCCTCATTGGCCCCTTGATTGTTTGCAGAAAGCCGAGCCCTTAGTATAATCTCAATAAATGGTGGTGAGGTTGATTATAAGGTCACAGAGGGAAGGAAAGTATATTTGCTAAGGTAATGCCAGCTACTGAAACAAATGCAATAGATGTTTTTCTCCTGATTTTCAGGGCCTCCCTTCCAAGCATTGATTTAGTCACCTTCATCCTCTGTCTTATGGTTCTGCCATATTCTACCTGTGGTTTAAAGGTTTGGAAAAATAAAAAAGAGCAAGGGAAAACATGTAAGTGAAATTTTATGAACCAGCCCTAGAAATGATGTGCATCACTTGCCCAAATGTTCCAATTAGACAAATGAAAAATGTCAAAAAAGGAGAAAAGAGGCCCAAGAGTTACTTACAAATTTATGTGCTCTTGTGGAACTAGTTTATAATTGCTAGAGGGCAGGGATAGTGTTTTCTATACATTCTTATCTTTCACAGTATTTAGCACATTTCTGTGCATATAAGAAGAATGGGAAGGTTTTTGGTTGATGGACCTGGAAGCTCAGTTTTCCCATCTGTAGAAGAATTCTGTTTGCTTAACAAATGTAGAAATTTGGAGTTAGGGAATCTTGTTGCTGACAGTGATCTGATAGGTAATGTGGTCCAGCTGGCTATTGGTTTTTAGTTTCTTAGAGAGATGCATATAAATACTTAGATAAAATGCAGAACAACAACAGCAATAAGACTGTAAAATGTCCAGCAAGATTCTCTCTGATTTCCCCAAGTAGTTGTTCATTATGAGGGTTAGCTGAGAGTTTTTCACTACGGAGAGTTTATTATTCTAATGTGCCTTTGTAGCATTTCTGACATAGCTGGTTATTGAGTGGATTTGAAGTTCTGAGATATTAACTAGTGTACCTAATGGCTTTTGCCACTTATACACCAGAGGTAAGATGAAACTGTCATTCAGTGCAGACAACTGTAGCTCCAAACACTTTGTAGCTCCATCACTTTACCTAGTGATGTCATTTATCTTTGCAGTAATGTGCTGAGATCGTTCTCCCATTTTACAGTTGATGAAGCTGAGGCCTAGAGACCTTAAGTAGCTTGTTCAAGATAATGCAGCTGACTAAGTGGAGATAATGGAATTGGAGCTACATAGGCTGCTACACCAGTAGTTTGTATAAGAAAACACCTTTGTTCTCTTTGATGTGAACAGGAGGGAAGTAGGACCATTAGGTCAGTGTTTTGTACAGTGCTGGTTGTTCTATAGGAATGAGCGGATAAAAAATCTTAATCTGATTGGCCAGGTTACTACAGTGGTAGGAGAATAAGCATCATTTCACTGACAATATGATAGTAGTTGTGTGTTTCCCTGACAGTTAATAAAATGGTATAGATACTACTTGATAATAATCCCTGTTGCCAGTTTGGCTGCTAAACCAAGAAGCCCCTGGGTGGTGATGGAGAAATGCATCCCCACATTGTTATATATTGAATTTATGTCACAGGAGACTAGACAACATGTCCCATCTGTGGAAAACATTTGGTTAGTGTCTTGTCTTTGACGCTTGAGTCTGTATGAACTTGCACTTGCACTGTGTTGTGGTCGTCGTCTGTATTTTGCACATCTGTCTATTTTTTAGTGGGGAAGGGTAGATCACCTTCAGGGTCAGTTAATATTTTTAGTGAAAGTAAGAATAGTATTTAGATTCTCCTTTCTGACTACTTAAAGCACTGTATTTAAAAATGGGTTAGTGCCTGACTGGTGTAGCTTATTCAGTAGTGTGTTGTACTGTAAGTCAAAGGGTTCCCGTTTGATTCCCTGTCAGGGCACATGCCTAGATTTCAGGTTCGGTCCCTGTCATGGCATGTGCAAGAGGTAGCCTATTGATGTTTCTCTCTCGAATGCATATTTCTCTCCCTCTCTTTCTCCCTCCCTTCCCCTCTCTCTCAAAACAAATAAAATCTTAATTTTTTTAATGGATTATTTTCTCAGCACTAGCTAGCATGGGAAACCTCATTTATAAATTGAGAGGCCATGTTTTTCTCATACCAGCAGAGTAGATATTTGGAATTCAGAGGGGATGAAACAGAAAGCACACGGTCAGCTATGACAAGCAAGCCATGCTTTGGAGTGGGGAGGTGCTTTGCAAACATTTGTTGAGCAACTAAATGAATGCATGAACAGAGGAACGCACCTTATTCTGGTTAATTTCTTTCATTTTCCTAGAAATGACCAAGATAATATATTTCAGGAGTGAGATTAGGATATAAAGTATGAGCTCATTTTTATTTTTATATAATTTTAAACTTATACAAAGGTTGCAAGACTGATATAAGGAATTTCCATATACCCATTAGTCAGGTTCTTCAATTATTTATACTTGTCTCCATTTGTCTATCATTGCCTTTGTCCCTAACTCTCTACTTCTCCTTCTCTCTCTCTCTCTCTCTGTCACATACACACACACACACACACACACACACACACACACACACAGAATTCATCAATGTCTAATTTTGTCGTGTTCCAGTAAAGTCTTTTATTGCCATTATTTTCCCTAGTCCAGGAGGAGTTGAGGATTACGCATTGTATTTAATTGTCATGTTTCTTTTATAAGATTGTGTTTATGAATATTTAATTAACAAAATGTGTTATAGAATTCCAAATGAAAACATTTTGGGGATGCTTCTAATCTATTCTCTTGAGTGTAGACAAAATCATTTCTGAAGGTGAGATACACAGGTCCTGCTCTCTTGTTCCTTTCTTAAAAAGATGAGGGTTTTTGTTATTTTTTTGGCAAATTTTCTTAGTGATACATCCATGGGTGTCACTATTATAGTCATAGTGAGCTTGGTAGCACTGACATTAAGAGTTGCTCTTTTCCATGTCACATACCTGTGTCACCATTTTTGTCTTCTGTAGCCTCACAGCACAAGAGAGTCCCCTTCTCCTTTCTCCTCTTTCCCCTTTTTCGCTCACCTCTTTAATTTCACAATGGGACTTTGAAGTAGTGTGAGACTGGCTCTGGCAAAGGCATTTGGATAACTCCTATCTCTGATCATTGTAGTAACTAATAAAAGCTTGAAAATGACTCTTACTTTGCAAGCATGATTCCAGTGACTTAAAGGGAGCTCAGCTGTATAAAATGCAGCGTTTCTTTGCTGTGTAAATTTTGATCAAAGGGAAATGCATATGCCATTTAGCAGAATGTTTCTTTTAAATTTAATCACATGTGAGTGTAAAATAACAAGTGGAATAAGGTGGCACTGGAGATGGGAACTGAAAAGTCAAAAGGAAAATGGACATGTTGGTCCACAGAGACTTTGCAGACCACACTCTGCAGAGGGTTTGGGCTAGATACAGAGGTAGGAGATAGGTGGCATGAATACTAAAACCTTGTTTATATGTTCAACTAAAAGGACTGATATTACAAGTTGTTCTAGAGATACTAGCTTGTACCAAAGCGAATGATTCCCTGTCCTATAATTCTTGAACTTTTTGAGTTAAAATAAAACTTGGAAGTGCAATAGACAGTGTGGTTGTCTTTATGCTGTGGAAATAAAATTTTGACTTCCAGAAAAATCAGGAATTAAAAATTTTTCTTTGATGTTGCCTGCTATGGGCCTACTTCATTTTGATTCATTTAGTTTTACATGTTTGAACTATGTTTTTCTTGTCTTAGGGCTGGTATCTTGTTAGTGAGTGAAGTGGAACAGTACAGGAAGGAGGATAGAGAGCTGGTGTGAGTGAGATGGGTTCTGAGGTTGGGGCCAGACTGTTGGGGAGTGAGCAGAGCCATTCATGTGGTCTGTACCATTCACAGGACGTAGAGTGTGGCATTTGTGCCAGGGCTTTGCTATGTGTGGACGTGTCTGTTTTCCTCCTTGCATCTGGGAGGCAAAGACAATACACCCTGCCCTGTGGGACAGGGAGCCTTCTCAGAATAGCCACTACTCTGGGTTCATTCATTCATTCAGTAGTTTGTTTGGCAGATTTTTATTAAGTACCTTTTTTGTACCAGGCATGGTTCTGAGAATGGGAAAAAAATAAGTGAGTGAAACAAATCCTTATCCCTGTGGATGCTCATATTCTGGAGAGATACAAGGGATGGAGATAGACATATTAAGTACATTAGTATGTTAGAAGGTGTGTGCAAGGTAGAGAAAGCCAGGTAATGGGCATTAGCACCTTTAAAGGTGCTATTTGAGTGAAGACTTGGAGAAGGTAGATGATTCCAGGCAGAGGGAATAGTTGAATGCAAAAGGCCTTTGTTGCAGGGTATGCCCTCTGTGGTTGAGGGACTGTTGGGGGTAATGTGACTGCAGCAGTGACCCAGGAGGGGTGTGGGGAGATGGGCTCTACGTACTAACTGGGGCCTTACCATTAAAGATTTGCCTGTACCTGAGTGTCCTAGTGCCAGTGGAGGTACTCAGCTGATTTAAACTTTAACAGGATTCTTCTTGCTGTGTTGTGAATAGACCATGGATAGGAATAGGGGTGAGGGTAAGGGGCTCTATTACGCAGCTTGCACAGCAATCCAAGGCAAGGTGATGGTGGCCATGATCAGGAACTTGGTATGAAGATGGGGAGCAGTGATCAGATTTTAGATCTACTTTGAAGGCAGTTTCCATGGAATTTCCGAATGGAAAATTGTGAGTCGGGATTCAGCCAAAGATGATTGGCCTGAGTGTGACTAGGAGGATGTGATTGCCTTGAATTGTGATGGGGAAGGCTGTGTGTGGAGCCCATTTCAGGGGGCAGGTCAAGTTCTGGACGTGTTGAGTCCAAGATTTTTAGACATTCCAGAGGACATTTGGTGGAGGCAAGTAGGTACTCAAATTTGCAGTTGAGGAAAGAGGTGTGGGCTGAGCTGGGATTGCAGGGGGAGCTGGAACTGCCTGGCAACTGTTGCCAGGTCATGTTGTTTTCTTCACCTTACTGTGTGTGACACTGACCTACTGGTTATTCAGGGATCCTCCTGTGGGCTGCTAATCCCAGATGCTCCCTGTAAAGGGGACTTTTGGTTTAGCTCTTTAAGATGATGTCAGCCTTGGTGTTAGGCATTAGCTCTTGAGCTTTGCAGGGCTGTGGTGCTTGTTGCATGCACTCCAAGAAAGACCTCAGAGGTACAGAGAGCTTGAGCTACATATAGATTTGGAGAAAATCTTCTTCACTCTGACTGTGGGAGGAGCTGACTGGGTGCCCCGATATGGGGCAGAGTGGAAGCTGGAATACTAACTGGCTGATTCCCATCCAGCCACTCTACTGGACAGTGAGCAGCTCCTGTTTGGAGAGGTGCTTGCTCAGAAAATGGGTAAAATATGCTTCTTTCATCCTTTTTTGTTTTTTAAAGATTTTATTTATTTATTTTAGAGAGGGAAGGGAGGGAGAGAGAGAGAGAGAGAGAGAGAGAAACATCAGTGTGCGGTTGTTGGGGGACATGGCCTGCAACCCAGGCATGTGCCCTGACTGGGAATCGAACCTGCGATGCCTGGTTCGCAGCCCATGCTCAATCCACTGAGCTACACCAGCCAGGGCCTTCTTTCATCCTTTTACCCATCTTTCATCACCTAGGTAAAGTGGGATTGCATTCTGGAAGGGAGAAGACTTCTCTTGGTTCCTAATTTAAAGATGTGCTCCTTAAGTATTTCTCAACAAAGGCAAGCTAGACTCTAGGAACTTTCATGATGCTTTTGGTAACAAAACAGTAAGGTAACAGTTGAGGAAGGTTAGGGATTCATTTTTGGGTAGGGATTTTTTTCTCTCTGTGCCTCGTGGAGAAGGAGGATGTAGCTGTCTTGGCTTTGTATATTGTTTGCTTGGCTGCTCTTGGCACCTCTGAGATGGAGCCTAGGCTGTGTTGCCTGTCTCTATCCAAAATAAGAGGTCATGTAGAGGCCAGGTATATGACCCTACCCTTAGACATGTCTTATACCCTGTCTTTAATGCACCACTGGGAGGCAATATAGTACAGTTTGAACTAGATTCAAATCCTGGTTCCTCCATTTAATTGCTATGTGACCTTAGCAGCTTACTTAACATCTCTGAGCCACAGTATTCTCACTGGTGAGAGTCATTACTACATTAGAACATTGTTGTGAGCAGCCAAATGAGAAAAATGTATGTCAAGGGCTGGACACTGTTCTTGGTACATAGAAAATGTTGAATTAATGACAGCCGTTATTATTATCATTGCTGGCTTTTCCTCCAATTCTGACCTGAAGCTTAGGCCCCTGTGTTAAGGTTAATTTACTTCCAGAAAAGATGTACTAATTGGATTATTACATTTTTATATATGATGTATATTTATATATACATGCACGGTTCAAGGTTTACACATACATATATTAATTTAAGCTTGTCTTCTTACACTCTGTGAGAATTATATTTTTTAGTTATTGAACTGTGATAAAATTGTTCTCACAAAAAGATTCCTATTAAGTGATCATAATGTAGGCTGTCAAAATAGGGAATAATGTAGAAATGGAAACTAACTGAAAAATTGAAAAGAAACCTGGTGTTCACACAAGGCTCCCAGTAACATACATATTTTTATAACCTGGATATATAAAAATGTTGGCACTTCCCTGCATTGTTTAGGGTTGGATGGCGTAGACAAAGCTTTTTGGGGGTTAGGATAAATATTTTTTGGTTAATGCTACAAGTTGTAGTCTTGTAATCAGAAGTAGCTTATCAGCAGCTTTTCAGAATCTGACATTCCACATGAAATGCCTTGATGGAGGAAAGTTAACACTCTGTGAATGCTTTTACAGTTGAATTCCACACACATGAATTATGACAAGTGAGGCGACTACTCTGTGGTTTGTTGTGTCTGGTCTGGTTCCTACTTTTAAAGTTGAAGTTGCATTTGGTCATTTGAAGCTTATTTTCACAGTCTGGCCAAGCCAGCAGGGTCTCTGGGCTCTGCAGGGGACATAAACCACTGGCCTTTAAGTCAGAGTGCTCAGTAGATAAGCATTTCAAGACTTCATTGCATCATGCAAAAGGACTTATGGGCTTATTTAACATACACTGTTTGACTTAATTTAGATATTTAATGGAAAGAAAAGCCTTTTATTATCACCCAAGGGAAAAAACTGCCAAATATTTTGAGGCTCCGATGAAGTATTTTAACGGATGTACAGAGTGGAAATATATGTCACTGTCTTACATAATGGGGTGTTTAATAATAGTTTTTAAAAAAAAATTTAAAAAGCTGTATCTTGGATATTGCACTCTGTAAATTGTATTCTCTGGTTTAAGAAAGTCTGTTTTATGTGTTTTTTCAAAATTTGTTTTAATGAAGTATGTACTGATTTTTAAAAATGGCCTTTAACTGTGGTTTATGTTTATTTTATAAGCTCAATTAGGGAGTTGATGCCAGGAATGAACACTTACCATCCTATCTTTGACAAACATGTGAACAATAGCTGGGTCTGCTGACCGACTGGCCAAAGCTTTGTTGAACATTTTACTTAGTAGCCATTGGCATGTTGGGTAAAGCTGGGGTAACCTACAATAATGGGTGAGTGACATAGGCTGTCTAGGAGGAAACCTAACCATCTGACTATACCTGGATGCCAATGCCTTCCATAGGAACAGAAACCTCTCAGGCCTCCAAGGCTCAAGGTCAGCTGATTCTTAATTTGAGATCTGTTCCTGTACTTCTGGGGCATGGGGAGCTTTTATGAGCTGAATTATGTTCCCTGCCAAATTTCATATGTTGAAATCCTAACCCTCTAGTACCTCAGAATGTGACTATATTTGGAGATAGGGTCTTTACGGAGGTAATTAAGTTAAAATTAGGTTGTTAGGATGGGCCCTAATCCAATGTGAAAGGTGTCCTCCTAAGAAGAGGAGAAAAAGGCACAGACAGGCACCAAGGGAAGACCATGTGAGGACACAGGGAGAAGAGAGCCAAGGAAAGGGACCTCAGAAGAAACCAACCTTGCAGACACTTTGGTCTCAAGATTTCTAGATTTCTTAGGTTGTTTAAACAACCTAATCTGAAATACTGAGGGGAGCCCTGGCAAATGAATGCAGGAGCAAATCAGAATGCAAAGGAGGTCGTAGGTCAGTTGAAAAGTTTATTCCATACAATGATTCAATATAGAAAATGAGAGAAAGAAACCCTTTAAAGGGATGAAAACCTATATATAGATGAAATTCATGTGGTAAGTGGAACATTAATGTTTACTGAAAAATCACAGTGGGTTGGACACCATAATCCTGTGAGGTAGGAGCCATTGTTAGCTCCATTTTGTAAGTGATGGGGCTAATGCTAGGAAATTAAGTGGTACCCATGGGATTTCAGAGCCAGGTAATGAAACTCTCAGCCTGTCTATGTTGTTGCTGTGCCAGCCCTGGGAGCTGGGTACAGGAAGTGATTGTTGGATCTGTTCTTACTATCAGTTAAAAAGTATTGGGACACACCATCTTAGACCTATGTTTTGGGTCCATTTCCAGAGGGAGGCTCTAAAACGTGGTGGAGACATCACATTAATAGTCACTGATGTTCCCGAGCCCTTACCGTGTGTGAGCCCAGTCTATGTTCTGCACACACACAGACAGCGGTCCTGAGCTATGTTGCCAGCACTGGTGCTGCCACACCCAGAAGATGCTCACCTCACACCTGGTCAGTGCTGGCCCAGCATCCGTAGCTGCCACAGAGAAAGAAGGGGAGGAGGAAGAGTGTGCTTGACATTGGGTGTTTAAAACAGAAAAAAAGTTGTTCCTTTTTCCCTTATTACAAAAGCTATTTATGATAAATGTAAAAAAAAAAACCCTAAAACCAAAGCAAAAGTAAATAAAATTTATCTATAATCTCACCCTCTAGAGAGAATTATTGCTGATGTCTTTCTGACTGCCTTTCTTTTTCCTATGAAAATATACTTACTATAACTATAAATATACTACTAGTTTTTATGAACATCAGCATTAGTTAGAAAAGAGTGAGCACTTTAGAATAAAGCTTGGGTTTAAATTGTAGCTTTCCTAGGAGAGAGAAGAGGGAGTTTCAGGGGAAAAGGGGAAGAGTTTACAGGAACAAAGTTAAAAGACACATGGACAAAAACTAGGGGGAGGGTGGTAATGGGGGGGAAGTGGGGAGGGATGAGTGGGCAGGCTGGAATGGGAGTCAAGGGGAGAAAACTGTACTTGAACAATGATTAAATAAATAAATAAATACATACATACATAAATAAACTAAAATTGTAGCTTTCCTTTCCTTGACTTTGGACAAGTTATTTAATTTCTTTCTGTCTGCATTTTCTGTCTTTAAAATGGGGGCAAGAAATAAATAAAGCTTCCTTCATTGAAGTTTGCAGTAGCCCAGGGTATATAATGTGTGCTCTCTTGTAGCAACTGGCACACAGTGTGTATATGTCATAATTGTAAAAAGAAGCAGTTTTTGTGACACAGCTTTGTTACTTACAACATATTAGTCAACAAACATTTGGTGTGCAAGTATGATTTGGGAATCATGTTTCCTTCTTTGTTCATGATTATTTTTACAACCCTTTTTAATGATTGCATAGTACTTCACAATCAGTATGAATTGTAATGTGCTTAGTTTTTATTGGACATTTATTTTTTCCTAGTTTTTATATGCCATAGACAATGCTGTGATGTGTTTCTTTGCAACTTTGTAGCTGAATTTTCCTCAGTGGTTACTATTCCATTAGGGTCAGTTCCAAAGAGCAAGGGGTGAACAGCAATGCATGTTTTTAAGGCTGTTGAAGCAGTCCCAAATTATCCCCAGCAAAGGCTTTGTCAGCTCACCTGCAGCTGGCCATGTATGAGAGTGCCAATTTCTATTTGTGAAACTTGATTATATTAGATTGATGGGCACAAAAGGAAAAGTGGGACATAATTATACTCTGTGGGTCACTGACCCAAATCTGGTATCACAAAAAGAAAACAGCAACTCTCCAGAGTTGGGAGAGGAGAGACCAGTCGGACACTGATGCTCAGTTAGTTGTGTGTTCCAGGAGAAGATGAGGGCAGAAGCTCTCCTACACGGAGCCCTTGCTGTGGGCCAGGTGTTGTGCGCAGTGTTCTCAGCCGTGGAATGTAATCTTCACAGCAACACACTGAGGTGAGGGTTCCTGGGGACTCTTTTTAGCCCCATTTTATAAATGCAGAAACAGGTTTACAGAAGTTATGCAGCGTATCCAAAATCACAAGTTAGTCTACCCTGTGGCAGTGTTGCAAGTTAAATCCAGGTGTGCTCTCAGGTTTCTGCTCTTGTCCTGGGGTGAGGAGATGGAATCATGGTGAAGGAGCCTGCTTGGAGGCCAAGCGGGAAGGACAGACTGGAACCCAGCAGGGTGTCTATCATGTTGGAATAGAAGCTGTGCCTTTGGCAGATAGGGAAGTGGGGAGAGGAAGCCAGTGTAGAGAAGGTGTGAGAATTCAGGTGGTATTATGGGGCCATGGAAGCAGGCTGGAGATCTACCAGGAGATGGAATAACACCATTTACACGTTTGAGGCTTACATGCATTATCCCACTTAATCCTCAAACCAGCCATGGCAACTGAGGAAACTGAGACTCAGATTGAATAATGTGGTCCTAAAGTGTCACAGCCAGAATTGGACTTCAGGCAGCCAAATTCTGATGCTGTGGACCAAGCAGACTGGAACTAGAACTCAGGGCAAAATTGCAATCTGAGATCTGTTTGTGGGAGTGCTCTTGAACTTTGCAGCAGTTACTGACTGTCAAATTCATCTCAAAATTACTCATTACTCTCCATGACTCGTCTTTCATTGTTGTCTTGAAATGTTACTTAAATCATGCATTGTTATTTAACTTCCCATACTGGGGAGATGACCCCAAACTTCCGAACATGTGTATCACAGTTAATCAGGGTGGGACTCAAGAATTGTTTGACAGAATTTAATTTATAGGGTCTGCTGGAGACTTTACACAGGCCACATTCCTGCAGAGCAGAGGGAGCAAGGAGAGGTGAGGACAGTGCCTAGGTTTTGAATCAGAGAAATGGGCAGAGAGGAGATGGGCAGAGGAATGAAAAGCATCCCTATTTCATAGACAGCTGCCTGCAGGGTGCTTCACCTTCCTCAGTGGGGTGTCCTGTGTGACTTCCAGGTGCACTGCCCAGGCTCACTGGCCTTTTTGCTTGCCTTCCTTTCCAGAATTTGCTTGACTATAAGCAAGAGGCCAAGGGCTTCAGACTCTGGGAAGTGGTGTGGGGCTCCAAATAGATTTGTGACTCTCGTGTGCCCATTTGGGCTTTTTCTTGGGAACTTCTTCAAAAGTTCTCACATTTCCTGTTTGAGCAGTTGACAGGGTGCTGCTGGTAATACTTGATGTCAAGAGAGGAGACTTGGCTTTCAGGCACTTGTGACTCTGTCACTCACTAACTGTGACATAACAGTTCTTCCTCATACTGCTGTTGGAAGGTTTATAACAGACTGGATGAAAATGCTCATGACAGAGGGCCAGGCTCATGGTTAAGGCTCCATGCACACTTGCTGGTCTCAGAACTGGATGTCCTCAGGAGAACATCCAAAGACCTCTCCCCCCTTTGTTGAACACCGGGTTGAAAGGCCAGTGTGTTCCTTCTTTTCTTGTATTTACTACAGACATTTCACCACTTTGACTCTTTGACACTTTTCCTTGATGATTTGGTCCGAATCATTGGCTCTTCTCTTGGTCTCTGGAGGCATTTCCAAACCATGTTGTCCCCCCACCAGAGTGTGCTCCCTCTTTTTCCCAAGGAAATGTAGACAGCAGATGTTGGACTATTCTGAGTCTCGTCATTTTCTTCTTATCTACTTGCTGGTGTGATTTTTTTTTAATTTTGTAAGAATTGCCTGGAAGTTCTTCAGTCATTTCATTAGTCATTTTTGGTTTTTAAGATTGAAGACAAATTACTCTGAGGCAATGGGTCAGGTGGATATGGCTGGTTGGGTAACCATTTCCCTACTGAGTCAGCTGTCTGCTCACACAACTAAAAGCTGAAGTATGCTTGATGACTAGTCATTGGCCAATATCACATTAACTTGAAATTCCATTTCTGCTCCTAAGTTGTGGGAGCTTTAGATGCCTTTGTGGGTTGTTCAAAAGTACTGCAAATATTGTATTGATTGTATTGCATTATAGAGCCCAGAATTGTCAGTTTTCCCCTGAAGTGGTGTTTTTGATATGAGTTTGAGATATTGCAATACGATATTGTTCAAAAACGACGTCAATTTATAGAAAGAAAACACCGCTCTGAGAAGCTCAGTGACTTGCAGAAGATCTCAAACAGTTGTTGGCAAAGTTGGGAAGAGGTCTGCTTTTCCTGCTGAGTTTATTATCCCCAGCCTTTCTGCTTCTGCTAAAAACTACCCATGGAGCTAGTTATTTTGATATTACCTCTTGATTGGAGAGACAGAATGTTGGGGATGACAGCTGTTTCAAAATGCCTTTTGCCCTTCCTCCTGACCCCCTGTCCAGCATATCCCTGCAGTGCATATAACTTTGGAAAAGAGGTGTATTAAGTGTGTTTGTTCTCTGATGTCTGTGTGCTCTTGCTATCATCCATCTTGAAGGGTGGATAAGGAGCTTGTATGGGGTTACTATGCCTTCTAATGACATCCTCCCATGCCCCACAGTGCCATACATGATGAAATAATAATGTGTATTAAATGAGGATGTTTATGTTATTGTAATACCACAATCTTTGTTGTTGTTGGGTTTTTACTTCTTTAATTTGAGTGCAGCCTTAGATGATGATTTAAGAATGGGGTGGAATTTGGCCTTTATGTTTTTATTCCTTAAGTAATTTGTAATTAACCTCTAATGCTTGTGGTAAAATGACCTTTGCTTCTAGTTAGAATACTGGCACACAGAATTTTCTAGATTTGGCCCAACTGGGTTGGGACTACATGAAGTCTCATCCACAGAATGACTGTTGTAAGTAGCACTTTGAAATCCTACTTTAAGACTGTTGGTTTTCTCAAAGGGTTTTTTTTTAAATTTATACCCCTCCTAACTCTTATTGTTTTCCTTTTCCAGTAATGGATGAATTTTCTTTTTTACAGTTGAAACCACTACCTTTTTCTTAACTATAAATCAGGCAAAAATCACCACAGAGAACAAGTCTCAAAAGAGTTGCAGTTAATATATGACCTGGTTGGTTTCTTCATTCTTTGGAAAGTTGTTTTATTCCCCACCCCCATCAGCTATGTATGCTGGTTATGTAACCTTAACTTTTCATAGAAAATATGGATACCCATACATTAGCAAGACAGCTTCTGGTGTGAGTACTGCAGGCTTCGTACAGAATGTTACTACGAGGGAAACTGAGGCGTGGATTCTCTCCTCTCCTTCTTCTGCAGAGCCTGCTATTGTAATGTTCTCTTGTTAGTAACATTATATGATTGTCATTCTTGTTCTCATCTGATAGAACCTTGGTCACCCACAGCCCAGTTCAAGCTTTTGAACAGGTACATAGAGATTACCTCTGTTGTGTGAAGGTGAAATAATATAATTTGTTTATCACCTTGATTGTTTACCAGGAGCTATGAAAAATAGCTATGAAAAATATGTTTTGAATTTAAAAGTGTGAAAAACAAGTGTGCTAGCTATCAAAAAATCTCTTCCCTTGAAGCAAACATGTTTCTATAGCAAGACTCAAAACAAAATACTCAATCATGATAAGCCCAGCCAATGAAAAGAAAGTAAACATGTTTACCACAGAAGCCTTATAAAGAGCGCAGATGGCAGTCAGTTCTCTGTTCACTTGACTGATCTTCCAGGGAGCTATTGAGGGTCCCTGGGCCTCTGGGACAGGGCTGCCATGTGCCCTGCCAGCAGCTGGCTGCCTTGTGCAAGCTCGACTCACTTAGCTTGGCCCACTTTGCAGTGGGAATGGAAGGTTCATATTTTGTGCCATTGAACTGAACCATGAGTGGAAAATATATGTGAAATTGAGGTCAGAATTCCCATGATTAAGTTAAACATCAAGTTGTCATAGATTGGGTGTCAATTAGGCTTATGGGAAATCTTTTTGGCTCACTGAAAGGGCTGCACATTGACATCACAGGTAATGACCTTCAGTGTCCCAGGCACTATAGTGTAGACACCCACGATACAAAAAATGTGAATCATACCCAGCCCCTACATCACCCAGCTCACTCTGGTTAAGGAACCAAATAGCTCAAACAGGAAGTCTGTAGAAAATACAAGGGCACACTGAGTGATACAGGGGTTTTCGGGGTGCTGGGTATTGTGGTTTGAGCCTTAGATGATGTAAAAGGGAGGGAGGGAGTTCAGCAATGGGATGATGGATTGTGCATGTGGTGAAGGGCAGTTATGGACCTGAGGTTATGATGGCTTGGCTCAGTGCAGCCCACAAACAAATTCAAGAGAAATGACCCAGTGAGAGGTGGCTTAATGACAAGTTGTTAGTGAATTTTAGAATTCAAGGTCTCAGAGGTGGACAAGTTGTAAAGGGTGTTGAGATCCAGGTTTTGGCCATGCCCTCATGTATGGAATGAGTAGTAGTAATTAATTAGCACTTGAAGAACCTTTACCATGTATGGGCAAATATCCCCATTTTCAGGAACAGAGGGACTTGACCATGTGCAGTTAGGAAGTGGCATAGCCAGGGTGGGACACAAGCAGTCTGTTCCACAGCCTGTGCTTGACTACTGTACTGAACTGCTCCTCAAATGGATTGGATGCCACTAGGGTTAGGAATTAAGTAAAACAAGTATGCATTCACTCATTCAGCAACAAAAGGTTTTTGAGCACTAGGCCTGGTATAAGCGTTGGCCAGGCTTTTGGAAGGACCATCTTCATGGCTACTGAGGTTAATAGAAGAGGCCACACTGAGGGATCTAGACAGAAGTTGTGAACCAGATACTAAGATATCTGAGAATGCTATAGAGGAGGTAAAGGCCGCATGGCTGAGCTGGAAGCAGAGTCCCTTCACCTGTGGTCATCAAAGGAAGGGTTTTGAAGGGTGGAGGAATCGTAGCAGAGAGAGGTAGGTAAGGTGGGCTGTCAGCAGAGCAATAACTTGGCCCTAAGACAGGGAATTCAAGAGGGGCCAGTTCTTCTGTCTTTGATTGAAGTCAAGGGATGTCCTGTAGATGGCTTTCAAAATAGGTGAAAAGGGCATGTTTAAGGAAAAAAATAAAGTCTCTAGATTTTTAATGATGTTGGTAATGGAGGGCAGTGGGAAAAGGTGAGCATGGGAGCCAAGGCGAAGGATGAGTGAAGTTCTTTCAACACGGAAATGGGATTCCAGGATGGTCAGAGGCAGCAGGATGATGGTGATCTCATCCTTGAAGATGGGGTTACAGTTAAGTCACTCATTTTATTGCAGGGTTCAGACATAAGCTGGGCTACTTACTGGGATGGTAATGGAGAGGGGTAGAGAGATGTAATAGAAGACCGGCTTTCAAGTTGTAAGTGAAATGGTAAGAAGATTTTTAGTGAAAAAGAGCAGTAAACAAATAAAGAAGGTTTCTGGTTGAGCCTCAGTGAACTAGAAAAGTAATTACACAGGAACCATATTCCCCAGGTATTCTAATTAATGGCTTTAGTCAAAAACTTGGAACATAGATACCAACGAGTCCTCTGGCGAGTTGAAAGAAATCTTACTAGTGAAAGCTAAGTAAAAGTGATAGTGATTATTAGTTCTAGGCAACTTAAATGAAGTCAAGTGAGTTTGCTGAAGCCGTGGCTGTTGGTATAGTGACTCAGCTGGTTAAATCTGGCTGACCAGTTTTATTAGAACTTTAGAACTTAGCTGTTCAAACACATGCTTATTTAGGGGACAGTTGAGGTTATTATTTTTAAAACAGAAGTATCTGTTCCTGTTTTATAAGCCTTATTAATTGATGCCGATTGGGATTTTATTTGTGAGCTGACAACACACCTTTTCTCACAGCCCACGTGCTTTGGGAAGCAGGCTCAGCAATGTCAGAAAGTTCCTCATGGAGACAGTGATGAGTCTGCTCCACCCACTTCTGTTCCCTTTCTATTTTGGTGCCATTTGCAACAAAGGAAACCACATTAGTAAACTAGAGAAGAATTGAAGCTCACATAAATGCTTTTCTTCCTATCAGGTTGTGTAACCATTAGACAAAGTGGGCCCACTCTTTCTGTGGCACATGGAACCTGAGGGAATGTCAGTGCAGACCATATGACATGGCCTTGCCATGGGGCTCCCAGGTTTTCAGACTAATCTGATTAGCTTCATTAAAAGTACTGAAAAGATGTACATGTATATGTGTGTATACCTGTATATATGTACACATATATGTAACTACTTGTATTACATTGGGTATATAAAATTCCAAACTTAGCATTCTAAAACCAAGGATGATCCAGTGAAATTTTGTCAGGGTCTCTGCAGGAAATGGGTGGCCTTTATTTCATCTAGGCTTGAAAGGTCATGGAAAGGGCAGGACATGGTTACTGGAACCTAGAGAAAGTAGCTATATGGGGAGGGCTGTCTGGCAGGAGCTGTGGCCATTCCTGGAGGGACTTGGTCAACCTACAGTGTCCTGGCATGGAGGGCGCCGCGCCTGCTGATAAACACCCCATCCTCTCTGTCTTCCTGAGATGAGGTCTCCATTGGTGGTTCTCTACTGGAAGCCAGAGGGCAGGGTACCCATTGATGAAGTGCACATGGGCAGCCTTTCAGGGCACAGGGCAAGGGGGTGGTGGGATGGTGGGTGAAGGATCTGGAGAAGCCAGTGAAAGACCTTATTTGGGCATGACACTGCCACACAGGTAATCCACGGGAGAGAGGAAGGTGGGAGTTGAGTTCCCAGAGCTTCAGGATGGCTGAGAAGCGTGCAGTTTTAGGGCAGTGTCTCTTAGAACGTGGTGCCTGGGCCAGCACCATGGTCACCTGGGAACTCTCTAGAGAGTCTCAGGCCCCACTGTGGACCTACTGAATTAGACAGTAGGGGGAGGGCTCCGACAATCTGTGTTTTATAAGCCCTTCTGAGATTCTGGTGTTTGTTCACAGAGACACTGCTGGGTGTCTTGAGGTGTTGGATGGTCAGCAAATGATGTCAGTTTGCTAACATGACCACTATTAGCTTGCTTGGAAATGCCAGCAACTAGTATGTTGTCTCTATCAATCTTCTGCTTGAAACTGTAAACCTCCAATCTTCCTTTTGGAGACAGGCATTCTTCAGAAGAAGTGGAATAATACATTACATGCAGACCCTGGGGGCCAATACCCAACATGCAGTTGTGCCTTTAATGTCCAAGTTTTCCAAGGCAGGCCACAGACTTTTGGAGGTTGTTTTTGAAAAACAGATGCAAATGTTGCCTGTTCTGTTGTTGTTTCCCTGATGCCTGGCAGTGTTTGGGAAACAACTTGATTGCTAGGTCTTGGCCTCAGGGAACCACAGCTGCTTTTTGCTGCTCCCTGCAGACTTTTGTACCAAGCAAGGATTGCTTCAGGGAAAAATAAACTGGGGAGAACAAAACAAGAAAATATCACCTCTACCTGTTTTTTCTGGAGTTGTTTTGTAACCACAGGTTTCTTTAAAAAACAAGGCAGGGCCCTGTGGCATCCCAGACTTCTTTCTCCAGGGTTAGACCTAGAGTGGCCACTGGATTTTGCAAACCTGTGTGGTAGCCACTATGAGAATATATGCATTTAAAAGTATGTAAATTGAAAAGGAAGAAAGCTTCATTCTTTCTAAGGACTCCCAACATGGTAATCTGGCTTTTCAAAGATTGAGTATAGCACTGTGAATGTTTCAGCACTTCAAGGTTTTCTGTAAGATATTTTAATGGGCTTTTAATTTATTGCAGTTCCTGATTCTCAGGGTTGAAGCCGTGTCACTGCTGCCCCCCCTAGACCAAGATGTTCTTGGGAACTCTGCTGCTCTGGTGAAGTGGAAAAGAGCAAAGGACTTCCTGGGGCTGGGTTCCTGGCCCTCAACTGGATTCCTGACTCTAAGTGGTTAAGAGCAATGCTGCTCTCCAGACTGGAGGCAAGGCCCCACGTTCATCAGAATTACCTGGGTCATCTGGTAGAAATTCAGATTCTTGGGACCTGGTCACGACTCTGGACTGTGTAGCAGGAAGCTGCACTTCAAGCAAGCCCTAGTAGCACACTTAGGTTGCGTCTGAGGCCCAGGTGATGGATACTGCCATAGTGTGTAGGGAGCCGGGGAGAGGGGGTGGGGAGTGCAAGTCATGGTGTTGCCACACTTTATTTTTTTTAATTTTAAGATCTGTACATCATTATAATGCATTTACTTTTTATTTACTCACAAGGTCTCCATTATATTGACTTCACTTTCCTTTTTAAATCTGAGAATATTCTTCCTAAAATCACTTTATTTTGGCTTGAAAAACATTTTTCTGGATGTCCTTGTAGAGGTGATAAATTTGTGTTTGCCTGAAAAGATCTTTGTTTCACTCTCATTTTTGAAGGATAGTTTTTTTCAGTATATAATTCTAGGTACAGTTTTTGCCTTTGAGCAGTGTTCTGGATAATTTATTTGGATATCTATCTTCTCTTTTGGTGGTTTAAAAATTTATTTTAATTGCTATATTTTTTATTTCTAAAGCTCAGAGTTTTAGAGTTATAGAGCTTGTATTTTATAGTGTGTATGTATGTATATAATGTACATTTTATAGTATAAATATTAAGTGTATAAAACTATAGTATATATAGTTTATATAGTATTTTGTTTTCAGCTATATAACTTATATTTTATAGTATGTAAATGTGTAGGTATGCATGCATTATAGTATATGTGTATGTATACACTGTGCACTTTATTGTATATATACTATAAACACATGTGAAAACTATAATATAGTGTATATAGTATTTTGGTTACAGTTACAGAGCTTGGTGGAGATAGAATTCAGTCCTGGGTCTGTTGGACCTGCAACAAAACACAAATACAAACAAAAACATTCCGCAAAGCACAATGATAGTTTGTCCTTTATTTTTGATACTTTAACATTTTTGGAAAACAAGCAAGATAGCATTAATGTTCATATTCTTAGAGCATTGTTTGACAAACTCTATGTCTTAGCTAGAAACGGCATCTTCTTCAACATGAATGAAAATTAAAGCACTGGTCTTTGTCCTCACTGCTATTCTTTCGGATAACTTGCCCTACCCACTCCCAAGCCATTTGAATACTGTATTTTGATCATATGGAATGCCTTTTCCACCTCATCTTCCATTTCCTTCTAAAACTTGCTGAAGATAATTCCCCTAGAAAGCCTCCACCCACTCAGCCCCCTCCTGTGTTTCTCTGTGCTTGCCTGTCCAGCCTTTCTGTGCTGTGTGCCTCTGGAATCACAGACCTGGGAGACAGGACCTGACCTCATCATCATTTGGCTCAGGGTTTCTCTCTCTCACTAATGTGTACTATTAAAAGATTAGCTTCTATCTTTGAAAAAGTATGAAATTTCACTAAATAATAATCTGGTTTACAACCTTCATTTGTAGGCTTGAAAGATCTGGAAACCCTGGGCTGTGTTCTCATGTGGCCTGTGAATGGTACTGTTGCCTTCCCAGCTGAGAAAGCATAGGTCTCCCCATTTTTCACATTCCTCATTGCCTCGTACCTCAGACCTCCCTCACATCTGGCCTACTTTGCTCAGTTGCTTTATCGGCTTGGTCAGTGTGGATGCATTAGCTTTCCCTGTATGAATAAAAAAGGGTCAGAAAGGTTAAGTATCCTCCACAAGGGCTTGCAGCCAAAACTCTGTGAGGCTAGCTTGAGTCAGAAGGGTGTCTAGTACAAGGTAAGCTCTCAGAATTTTTGTGTTAGTGTATTAACTGGAAAAATACTGAGTTCTTATGACACATGTTCTGTAGAGGCAAGCCCCTGCTACTGTGTGATCTTGGGCAAGTTTCAAAAACTCTGTGTCTCACTTTTCTTACTGCAATATTGAGCTTTTAAGGGCTGAGAACTTTGTTGTAAGAATAAAATTAAATGAAATAACTGTTGTAAAATACTTAAAACAATATCCAGCATATAGTGACTTTTTAATAAATGGTGGTTGTATTTTTATAGGACACAGAAGAATTAATTCTTTCAGTTGTTGATTTATTTGTTGACTTAATAAACCTGAATTGAGTGCCTGCTGTGAGTGAGGCATTCTATGAAGTTTTGCAGTATAGTGATGACTGAAATAAAGAGGTTCCCTTACATTGTGGAACTTGTATTCTGGTGAGAAAGACAAGTGAATAATTGATTTAAAAAAGTTTATTGATTATTACAAGAACTCTGAAAAAAGCAATAGGATGATGTCATTGAGAGTTACTGGGGACCTAGCTTAAGTAAGTAGACAGGTCAACCTTCTTGAGGTAGCTTTTGCTTCTAAGACCCAGTGAGGAGAAGGTGTTAGTTGGGTAAAGAATAGGCCTGTGGCATTATAAGTAGCTGGAAAAGCAGTGCACCAGTGCTGAGGCAGGAAAACATTTCACTTGCTTGAAATGGAAGGAAGGCCACTGTATCTGTGTTAGAATTGGTGATTGGGCTGGTGGCTAGTGGTGGCATCAGAAAAGTAGAAAGTGGCTAGATTATGCAGAGCCTTCTAGGCCATAGAAGGAAGTTTGGATTTTATCCCAAAGATGGCAACCACCTCAGGCCATTTCTTTTTTGCTATGTGGCTCAGAGTCTTGGAGAAACTCTCTGAGCCTTGGAATCTCAGGCCCCACTACAGAACAACTGAACCAGACTCTTTGGGTATGAGGCCTAGGAATCTAATTTTATTTTTGTAATTAATTAATTAATTAATTCATTCATTTTTAGAGAGAGGGGAAGGGAGGGAGAGAGGGAGAGAAATATCAGTGTGTGGTTGCCTTTCACGCAACCACCTCCTGGGGTCCTGGCCTGCAACCCAGGCATGTGCCCTGACTAGAAATCAAACTGGCAGCCCTTCGGTTTGCAGGCTAACACTCAGTCCACTGAGCCATACCAGCCAGGGCAGAATCTGTATTTTAAAAGCTCTCCAAGTTATGTTTATACACACTTAAGTCTGAGAAACACTCATCTATAATACAATACATTGGGACAGGTTTCTATGGGAGTTGGAGCTGTACTCTGCAGAGGAATGGAAGTCTTCCATGGGCACCCAGGGGAAACTGTCAGCCACTGAGGGAGCCAGCTCACCAGGCTCTGCATTAGTGCCAGCATGAGACATCTTCCATGCATGTGCACACCCTCTGCTCGTAGCATATCTTTGGTGTTGATGGCCTAAGAGTGATTTGTGGTAAAAATCATTTTAATCAGGGAGCCTAAAACTGAAACTGATAGTTTAGGCTATTTGTAATATGCATTCTTTACCAGAAATGACAGAGAAGTTGGGAGGTAGAAAGGACTTGGGAGCATCTGTAAATGCCTGACCCCATGAATGAAGACACTGGAATCCTGAGATGTTCAGTTGGCTTTCTTGGGGCCACACAATGGATTGTTGATGGTATTGGGTTCAGAATTGAGGCTTCTTCACTTTGATGCCTGTACTTACATGGTATGTTCTCCCTTGATAGAAATATCTCCATAAGTCTTTCTCCTTATGTAATCCATAAACATTTTTAGAATTATTTTGGAGCAAAAAATGATTATGGTTCCTATTTTTACTAGTTTTGGTGTTCATTATATTTTAAAAATAATTTTAATTTATTATTATTTAATACTTTTATGATTTTTCATCCTCTGGAAAAAATAATTGATTAATAGAAAATGGCACTACATTAATACATGTAAGATTTGAGTTAAAATAACTTGCTGTTTTGAGCATTTTATAATGGGACATATTTTGGTAATGTCAGAATATGTAAAATATTTGACACAAAGTCTGCAATAAACAAGAACCTTTCAATGTGTGTATTGAGGTAATTAGTAAACATATCTTTCAAAACAATATTTCCGGTTCCTATTTTACAGCACCACACTTAATATTGACATCCCCTCCTTTGAAAGGTGTTTTCCCCTACCTCTAGATTCTATGTCTATCTTGCTGTTTTCAAATGTAAGGAAGTGGTGGTTTTAGAAGGTACATCTTAGTTATGTGTAAAAAATATTGTTGTTTTGCAGTGTTCCAGGAACTTTTGCTGGCAATTCCAGTTTCCAAACAGAACATTTGGGCAATGGTGAGGGCTTCAACCCCTTCTCTGATTTGCTGTCAACTATGAATGGGTGGATGTGATGCCTGCTGGCTGACAGGGTGAGTGAACATTTATGATTATTCATCTGAAAATTCTCAAGACAAAAAGTCAACTGAAGGGATCCTACACAGTGCAGGAAACTGATAAAGTCTTAAGGTGATCAGAACAATGGCAGTGAGGTTGAGAGATTCTCATTTTCAAAGGAAGGACAAACTCTGTCATTGTTTTCTGCTATAGTCTTTTTGGATAACCCCACAGTGATCTGAGGATTTATAAATGGCACATAGGACACAGGAGAATGTTTTTTTGCTTACATGTTTCTTTTAGTCATGCTCCTAAGAGTGGAATGTCTAAATTATGAGCCACATAATGAGCACAGTTGAAAGAGTATTGTTTAGTGATAAAATGAACCACCATGAAATAAGACTATAATGACCTATCTTGAGTTTTGGAACATTTTAAGTCTGGTTTGTTCATTGAGAAGGTCCCATCCCAAGCCTTCCACATGAGTAGGAGTCTTGAGAAAGCTAAAAGGTTGGGAACTTTGGATGCTCAAGGATTTTCAGAAAGACTAAAGAGCATAGTTTACCTCATCATTTTATTTATTATAATTTTTAGGGAGAGGTTAGAAAGAACATGATGATCATTTTCTGTTGCATGTGTTTTCTGTATTTGAATGCGTCTATCATGCTCCTCAGAAATTGATGGCTCCTAAGTAGTAATGAACAAGCAATTGTGACTTGCTTTTACCAGAGACAATAATACACTGAGACCAGGTCTTTTGGGTAAACACTCTGACCTCATTCAGTGGTAGATTTGTCATAGAATGAAGTCAACCTCATGGAAATTGTTTGGTTTTAGGTTTTGTATTGAATGGCATTTAATGGGAGGAACCATCGGCATAACCTCTTCTTTGTCTTAGTGGACTGGCATTTGAGACAGATTCAAATTAATGGAGGGAAATTAAGTGAAGTTGAAACAGCACTATACTGGAAATAGGAAGATCTATTAGTTACCTGACATGGGCAACTTAGTCTCTGTTTTGATTTCCTATTTTTAAAATAAAGCAGTTAGATTAGAGTGTCCTATTTGTGAGGCTGACAAGGCCTTAGAAGTTGTCTGTTTAAATTCTCTCACCTTACAAATGGAGCTGCTGAAGTCCATCGAGTTTGAGGTTAAAAGTCCCTGGGCTCCTTTTTTTGTCAATCAATGATTCTTTCTATGTTATCTCAATTTCAGAGATTGAGAAGTTAAGCCCAGGCAGTTTAATAAAGCTTTTCTGGTAAGTGTTTCTGCTAAGACCTCGGTATGCATTCAGCTATTTGGGCCATATTTTTAAACATTTTTACAATTTAGAGCTCATTTTGACAAATCCTTCCCATTTTATGGATGGAAAAGAAAAGAGCCCTAGAGAAGCCGCTAGCCCAAATGTTACAGACCACATGATCTGCAGAGAGCCCTGTGGGCTCTGAAATTCACATAGGCCACTTTATCATACTAGTCCTTTGCAGTAAGCTCTGCTGGACTTGAGATAGAGGGGAAAGTCTTTTTTTTGTGTGTTCTTCATAGTATTCTTTCTTTCACTGGCAAGAAGTAAGGCAAATAGTAAACAGTAACACATAAGGAAAGGATTCCACAATGAAAAGAAATGTTTGATAGAGTCATGGGGTTTTAGATGTGTTAGAGAACTGTGACAATCTTACTATAGGTGGTCCTGGGCAAGTCCTTCTACTCTCTCATCTATGAAATTCTTTTGAGGTTTTTCCATTGCTGCACAGCTATGCCAGGCTTTTGTGAATGGTCTGTAGACTAGTGAGCAGATAGCATATATTATGAAAAATTGTATCTTCCAGAATCCAGGTAGAGTTGAGAACAAAGCCTGGGTCTATCTCATATACACATTTGAGAATTCACAGAAGTGGTTGGAATTCTCAAGGTATTGAAATAGCAACAAACTCAGGTTTGTCTTTGACCTGTCATCTCTGTCTTTAGTATTGAGAGAGTCTGACTTAATCTCACTCTCATAAAACTGATGTATGAAATTTAACAAAACCACATGAATGGATTTATTGAAGACTAGGTTCATTTTTTAATTCATTAATTTCATTGGGTAAGACCTACTGTGTGAAAAATCAATCTAAACTGCTATAATGAGAATGTTATCTCCTTTGAATTGAAAAAAATATACTGTTAGTCCCAGTAGAATACCAGTTTATATAAATATGGAAGTGCTTTGTATGTATCAGACTATAATAAATGCCTTTTCACTATACTGTCAGTAAGAAGTAGAGGTCCCTGGAAACCAGTGAACTGCAGCGTGTTCAGATTCTCCATCCTCCATGTGTCTCCTCTGAGCACACTTTCAGGTTTACTGAAAGGAGTAATTCTCTGTCTCCATGATGCATAACCTGGCTGTGTGCACTGAGTATTTGACAGCTAGTTTAGCCCTACTGTCAAAATTGTACCCATAGTCCTGTGGTTTTTAGAACTTCACAGTTTATTGACTAACCAAAAGAAGCACCAGTTAATTGTTACAGCTGATAGTTTGGAGTCTTTAGGCTTGAAATAAACTCTAATTCTGAGTGATATATGTCATGGTAAGTGTCCTCATGGTGGAACAGGGCCACAAGCATAGGGTTAAGCAGCCAGAACAACCACTCACCTCACTCAAATCCAAGGAAATGAAACAGTGCAATAAAGGTTTGCACAAATAGGTCATTATGGCAAAGTTTTAAAGTCAGAAAATAGGTAATGTATTTAATTTATGTTGGTGGTAATCATGCCTGCATAACAAATTAACTTGGGGTCAGGCTACAGAGAAAGATGGGTCAAGCACTTGAGGTCTCTATAGTGTCATGGTTCTTCCATGTTGCCATTCTCCAGCAGCGAGTTAGTGCTTCCCTGGCATAAAGCTGTAGTCAACATTGGTACCTGTCTGATGCACATCACAAGACCTCAGAGAGTGAAGAGTGACTAAGTCTACTGCATATGTAATAGTCACGTAACCACAGTGTTATTAATAAATGTGATAATAACAGTCTGAATTTGCATAGAGTTTTCCTGAGAAGAGTTGACTATAGATGGCAAGTGTGCTGGCTTGTTTTTCAGTCTGTGCCTTGGTGTTACACTGTCCGTATGTGTGCCTTGCTGGTGGGTCTGGTGTAAGAATGTGAGCATCATGTGACATTGTTTTGTTACCACTCGTTTTTCCTTATTTGCCCACAGTTCCTCTTTTGTTCACTCTTATAATAAAATTCCTTACATTAAACCTACTAGGAAGAGGTAGAACAAGGAAAATAATTTTTCCCAGGACTTGATAATGGGCTAGCTGCTCTTTGTCTGGCAGTTTTTGCTTTTTTATAAAACTCAAGAGTGCGCATTTTTTTGTCATTGGTTTTGAGGTCGGGTGACAGTGATGGTATAGCTTCCAGGAAGAGGTGGGGACAGATAGCAGGATTTTAGGACAGGAAAATCGGCTGGGGGTTCTCCTTTTGAGCTGCCTTGTGTTGATAGCTCTCAGTAGGCCAAGTACTTTGTTGTGCTTAAACTTCCAGTCCCTGAAATTTTGACTTTGAAAAGTAATTTTAACAATTTAATAAACTACATAATATGTTTTATAGGCTGGAGTGAATGATCTTAAGTATTTTGGTCTCTTTCATAAAACAACGAGCCTAATATTGGTAAAAATACAGATCTTCAGTCATGCCATAAAGAAAGGTGAGATTTAATAAGCAGTTATGAGTGCTGGCAGCTGCCTACCAGATTGTATGACTTGGGCTCCAGCATGCGAAGATACTGTCAACTTACATTTTATCTCTGAAGTATTTTTGAGATGTTTATTTTGCGTTTCTTTCCAGTTTCTAATGTAATAGAAGTAATGTGATTGGCGAAATATTTTCCGCATAGGTAATTGGCTAGGGGCCAGGTGGAAACTATTGTGTGGCTTAATGAAGATCAGAAATTAACATGACATTTACGTGGAGGTAATGGAATATGCTGGTAATACAGTAACTCAGGACTGGTGAGAGCAAGAGTATCCACCCTTTTCCTGCCCATACTCAGCAGGAGGAGTTCTGAAGATGATGAAAGAACTCCAACCCCCACCCTCACTCCTTAGTACCTCACAGTAGTGGATGGCTAATCCAGTCCTGATGTCAAATTCACTTTCACAGCCTTCAGGCAGGACTGTAAGAGAAACTAACGAGTTATTCCATTTGTCAGTTAAAAAAGAGAATCCACCAACTACTGTTATAAGATTAAATTCCAATTAGAAGATTGCATTTAATTCCATAGCTATAACATTGTTTTAATGAATTCTATTTGAGGTGACAGTTTGTGTGAGATAAATTGATATGGTGTAGGTAGATATAAATTCATTGGATAATGTTAAACATGTTACTTTATATATATTAGCTGTGAAATTTATTTCTTCTTTAGTCATGTCTCGGGGAGGTGGAGTCAGAGGAGAAAAACATAATCTTCCAAGAAAGAACCCTTTCTGTCCTTTCAGATACTTGCTCTAAAACAGTTTTTTCTCACTTTTATTTAAAAAATTGTTAAATTTCTACATTAACTAAATTTATGATTCTTGGTATATGCTATTTATAAAATTGAATATAGGTTTTATGATATAGGAAATTAGTCTAGGAATGAGAAGGCGATCCAATTTTGTAATAAAGGTAATCTGCATTTATATTGCAGACATTTTCACTTCTCTCTAAGCCCCTTATGGCATTCTATACACTTTTATCTGGACATACATATTCACTGTAAACTTTTAATGTATTGCATAAGGTTTTGTTCACATGACATCTACACAAAGCATCAAAACCTTTGCCTAAATCAAGGGTGGCAAGTATTCTTGACATATTTCCCATCTCATTCCCCCGACTCCTGTCCATTCCTGTACTCTGGCAGTCATCACTAATTGATCACACTAATTGGTCAAGTTAATGTGGATATGGCCTCAGAATCATTCCTCTTAAATTTCTTGTAGACAAGTTTACAAACACACTATTTACATGAGAATGGGTAAAATCATGTCAAGTAAGTAGTTTTTGCCTACCAGTCTCTCTAGTTTTTCTTTGTATACCTTATGGTTATCCCAGATGGGACACCCAGTGGTTGAACAATACATGATTGTTACATTAATGAGAGAATCTTACACATGCATGTTGTGGCAATTATTTAGTTGTGTAACAACTGGATTTTGGACATCATGTATATGCCATATTTATATAATTTGTTAGGTAGTGTATTTTCTACCCTTCATCTGGTTTGGATGTTGCATGTATGTAACATTATAGTTTTATAGGTTTTTTTTCTATTTCTGTAACTTTGGAAAAGACAAGAGAGAGGTAGTTGTCACCTTCTTGACCTGTGCATCAACTGAGGCTCAAGCACAGTGAGGAAGTGGTAGGGCGAGAGCTAAACTCAGACTTTTTAACTCTCCCAGCGCTACTCCTCTCACAAGGGAGGAGCATGCGCAGGCAAGGTTCTTGTTATTTCCTTTTGCATATTAATCTTGGTTTCTATCAATACACTGTAGCAAGCTGTACTAGGGAGGAAGGCATTCAGCTATTACATTTCAAATGATATCTTCTGTGATATAAAATTCTAGGCACTTAAACTACATTGCACATTGTTTTTGAAAATATTCTGTTTTCTGTTAATTTCGTTCAAGTAATGCACAGAGGCTAAGAGAAGGAAATTTCCATTCAGTTTATATGCAGGCTGCTGAGCTACCCTGCTGAGAATCGCCATCATTTTAATTCTTCCTTAAGGAAAAATGAGCAATTAGTGCATTTAAGCACCATTTAGTTAACATACATTTTAATTTAATTGCAACATATTATTTGATTATGTGTGTTGGTCATGGTAGCCAGAGTTCTGGAAAGTGATTGTGGGTGAACATGTGCGTTATTTCCCTGTCAACCCATATTCATATGGTTAGCCTTGGTCAGGGATGACAAAATCAGCAGGCCCTGTCGTGGTCCATTCTGATGATGGTTCTTGGATTTTCTCTACACAGACTTTCTCTGACCAATTTACTGGAATAGACTCATTAGATGAAATGTTTTTCATCCCTCCTTGTATTCCCTGAGATTTTAGAATATTTATAAAAAATATTTATAGGAGCCATTCATTAAGCATTTGTTTTCCTACAGTGGATATCACATTAGTTATCACATTTAATCCTAAAAAACATTTCCATGTTTTGGATATGATTATTCTCGTTTTATTGTTGTGAAGACAGAAGTTCAGTGCCCAAGTCACCTGATCAGGATTATGTAGCAAGTTTTACAAGCAGGGTTTGCCTCAGATTGGACAGTTTCAACGCCCATGTCTTAACCACCAGGGCATGCTCCCTCCTCATCTTTGAGTAGACTCTATGGTTCTTTAACACCTTCAGTTTTATTTAGGCAGGGAATATTTTTGTAGCTTATAGTTGTCTTTATGGAAGAAATGGTCTCCATTTCATTTAAAACTACAGCTTAATCTACACAAAAAATTTTTGCAGAACCAGTAATACAAAAGGGAATAAGTCCTTTCAAAATTATTCCTTACCTTCTCGCCTTTTCCTCAGCCCAAAGCTCCCAGTATCCTGTGGTTGACTCAGTGCTGTGTGTGTCCTTCAGTCTGCTTCTCAAGTAGCCATTCTTCTGGTGGTGGCAGCTCCTGGCTTCTCTGACATCTGGGCAGAGACAATAGGAACAGACCACACAGGACTAGCAGGCCAGCTGTTCCAGAGAAGGGGTGTGCCAAAGGGAAAACCTGGGCTACGTGGACTTTGGTGGCCAAGGTGAGAGCCAGGCAGTGGAAAAGTCAAGCCCTGCCACTTTGTCAGGTTATTTAGGCCCCTTGTCTTGGAACCGCAGGCATTTCAGGCCCTTCCAGGATGAATTTTTCTGGCTAGATGACCAGATGGTTCATTTCAGATATGCTCTATGTTTTTTTTTTTTCCAACATGTGCATTCAGTCATTATTAAGGGTATTTTTCTCTCCATATTTTTTAGAGTTTGATACTGGATTGTGTAAGGGTGAAATGGCGTATCACTTGCAATTTACTTTATAAACCTTTAGAAAAGAAAAAATGAAATAGAATCTTGGTATTCTAGGATCTGGATTATGGGTATATAGGGCTAGTTATTCTATTTTCCCTTTCTTATATATTTGACCACTTATAATTCTAAAAAGTATATGTGGTGGATATATGAGGGGCTTAACAAGCTCATTGTCTAATATAGTGGTTGATAAACTAATCATTGGTTAGAACTGGGACCCTACTCCCTTGTCTTCACCCCACCTTGGCCAGCCATTGGCTACTGGTATAATTTAATTGTTATGTAGTCTCAGGGCAAGCAGATGCTAAGCTAATCAGCTGAGGGTTGAAGTAATTTTCTGGACAATACAGATAAAATGACTTTACCTGACATAAAAAAGCATTCACTGACTAACTTATAAAAGAATGACAGTAGTCCAGTAGCTGTTATAACTGAGCTATGTGACATGCCAGGAGCTATGATACACTTGTTAACCTCCTCTGGGCAGTGTTTGGAGGAGAATAGAGGGGACCTGAACCAAGGGCCCATTGGACTTCCCTTCTCTTCTTTTTCCAAGTCCTTGAACCGGTGTTTTTCCAGTATGTTCCAGAGACTGCCTGGGAAGTGTATTAAATACAGATTTCTGGACTCACACCCAGGTACCCGCCTAGGGCTAGTTAAAGCAGAGCTTGGTCTCTGAAGTTAGAGTAGATGGCTTCAGGTCCTAGTCCCAGGTCTCACTAATAGTTTTTACCTTGGCCAAGTTACAGCTCTTCTCCAGGCCTCAGTTTCCTCATCTACGAAATGTGGACAGTGGTAGCATCTACCTTGTTGTCTGTGAAAAGTCCTTAATGTAGTGCTTGGCATATTGTAAGCACCAGATATATCTTGTTACTTGCTGCTGTATTTTAACCATTTTAAGACGTTTGCAAATACCCTGACATAACTGAGACTATTAAGGATATAGCAATTAATGCTCCAGGTGGCACTATTTGGTGGATATAATTTAAACCATATATATCCTAAAAGTGTTTTTCTGTAATCATTAGAAACATTTTAAAAATGAGTGTTAGTTTTTTTTACATAGATGTTTGAAAAAGAATTCTGTCACCAAAGTGTATGAGAGTTGACAAACATAAATATGCAGTTAGTTTCAAAAAAGCCTGTATTATTTACTGATCAATGCAGCATCTCCTTTGGCACCATTATACTCAGTCATTTCCTGTCAATCTCTTCATGCTGTTATAATCTGACTATGGATATGCATATTAAAATGTAAGAAATTATTTTGCATGTGTGGTGGCAGCTTTTTAATTGTTAATGCTGCTGCTTAAAAAAGGTATCGGGATAGTTTTCTCTTATGATGGTTAGCAGTCATTGGAACCAGAACTCAGTGTGGTAGAACATGAGGCCCTGGGGGGTGGTGAGCAGGGGGTGTCAGTGCTTTTTCTCAGTGCCCAGCCACAGCTTTCCATCTGACCTTGGCATTGAATGCATGGGGAGTCCTTACGCTCTTCTTTTTACTGCTGTGATTTTTGAAAACTTTTTTAACCAAATCAAACCAAACAAAACAAAACAATTGTTTGTGCACATCTATGACAAAAAGGGTAAACTGACTCCTCTGTCTGTATCAGGGGTCAGCAGCCTTTCCTGAGCCAGATAGTCAATATTTCAGGCTTCACAGGCTGCTTGGTTTGTTACAGCTACTCCTTTGCTGTTGTAGTGGGAAAGCAGTGGTAGATGGAGAGTGAATGAATTGGTGTGACCCTGTTGCTGATAAAATGTATTTATAGACATTGAAATTTGAATTTCTTGTATTTTCCATGTGTCACTAATTAGCAATGGTATTTTTATTTTTTCCAAGCCCTTTTTTTAAGAATGTAAAAGCTCTTCTTAGCTCTGGAGTGTAGAGTTCAGTCTGGCCTGCAGTTTGCTGAGCCCTGGTCTAGAGAAGATGCATCATCTCTTTCCAGGCCTGGACATTCCACCTCCGTCCTCTGGCTCTTCAGTTTCTGATGAAATAATCATGTCACCAGCTTTTGTTAAGGTCCCATCTTCCAAGAGGCTCTTCTTTGTGACTGGATTATTTATTGGTGTAGAGTGAAATTTATTGAGAGTTTTGCACCCCTCCCTTCATGTAAAACAGGGAGCGTTGAACTGCAAGAAAGTGAGGGCAGGGGTAGAAGGTGTATCAAATGGAAAGCAAGTCAGAGAAGACTGGACTTGAAAGATGTAAGACCTGTACTCTCTTCAACACTAGTGTTTTGCAAAACCTGTTGTGTATTCTACCAGTGGAATTTAAGATGAATTTTCTAAGAGACACAAAGGAACATTTTTGAAAATTAGGGAGTAAGGTATTATTTCTCTCTCTCTTACACACACACACACACACACACACACATATTTAAATATGTAGCAAAATATTAGCACATCAAGTCTGGTTACTTAAATTCAACATTTCAATAATTGAGAGTTTTAAGGAAAAATATAAGAAAATTTGTACATGTGGTTCTTGGGTATTAGATGATTTTTAAAGTATATTTTATTGATTATGCTATTACAGTTTCCCCAATTTTTCTCCCTGTACCCCCCTCTGCCCTGCACCCACCAAATCTCTAGCCACCCTGCCCCCTTGTTCATGCCCATCGGTTGTGGCATATAAGTTCTTTGACTTCTCTGTTTCCTATATCATTCTTTATTTGGGGGGGTGGGTGGTTCTTGAAAAAAGATAGTTTTTATTTTTTTAATTAAAAAATTTTGCTTTAATTTTATTTTAATCGTTGTTCAAGTACAGTTTTTTTTTACTCCCAGCCCAGCCCACCCACCCATCCCTCCCTACTTTCCTTCCATTTCTCCCCCCCCCCATTTTTGTCCATGTGTCCTTTATATTTGTTCCTGTAAACCCTTCCCCTTTTTCCCTGAAATTCCCTCCCCTCTCCCTTCTGGTCATGGTCAGCCTGTTCTCTATTTCAGTGTCTTTGGTTATATTTTTCTTGTTTGTTTGTTTTGTTGTTTAGGTTCCTGTTAAAGATGAGTTCATATGGTATTTGTCTTTCACTGCCAGGCTTATTTCGCTTAGCATAATGCTTTCCAGTTCCATCCATGCTGTTGCAAAAGGTAGGAGGTCCTTCTTTCTTTCTGCTGCATAGAATTCCATTATGTAAATGTACCATAGTTTTTTATCCATTCATTTATTGATGGGCATCTAGGTTGCTTCCAGCACTTAGCTATTGTAAATTGTGCTGCTATGAACATTGGGGTGCAAAGGTTCTTTTGGATTGGTGTTTTAGGATTCTTAGGATATAGTCCCAGCAGTGGACTTGCTGGGTCAAAAGGCAGATCCATTTTTAATTTTCTGAGGAAGTTCCATACTGTTTTCCATAGTGGTTGTACCAGTCTGCAGTCCCACCAACAGTGCACTAGGGTCTCCTTTTCTCCACAACCTCTCCAACACTTGTTGTTTGTTGCTTTGCTTATGATGGCCATTCTGACTGGTGTAGAGTGGTACCTCATTGTGGTCTTAATCTGCATCTCTCTGATAGCTAGTGATATTGAACATCGTTTCATGTGATTTTGGATCTTCTGTATGTCCTCCTTGGAGAAGTGTCTGTTCAAGTCCTTTGCCCATTTTTTAATTGGGTTGCTTGTCTTCTTAGAGTGTAATCGTGTAAGTTCTTTATATATTTTGAAGATTAAGCCCTTGTCTGAGGTATCACTGGAAGATATGTTTTCCCATACAGTTGATTCTCTTTTTATTTTGATACTGTTTTCTTTAGCTGTGCAGAAGCTTTTTATTTTGATTTGTTTATTCTTTCCTTTATGTCCCTTGCTCTAGGGGACATGTTTGTAAAAAAGTTTTTGTGTGATATATCTGAGATTTTCCTGCCTATGTTCTCCTCTAGTACTTTAATGGTGTCATGGTTTATATTTAAATCTTTTATCCACCTTGAATTTATTTTTGTGTATGGTGTAAGTTGGTGCTTGAGTTTCATTTTTTTGCACGTAGCTGTCCAGTTCTCCTAACCATTTGTTGAAGAGACTATTTTTACTCCATTTTATGTTGCTGCCCCCTTTGTTGAATATTAATTGACCATAGAGACTTGGGTTTATTTCTGGGCTCTCTGTTCAGTTCCATTGGTCCATGTGCCTGTTTTTATGCCGGTACCAGGCTGTTTCAATTGTAGTGGCCTTGGAATACAGTTTAGTACCAGGTATTATGATCCCTCCTATTTTACTCTTCTTTCTCAAAATTGCAGCAACTATTCAGGTCGTTTATGGTTCCATATAAATTTTTGAAATGTTCTATGTCTGTGAAATATGCCATTGGTACTTTAATAGGTATTGCATTGAATCTGTAAATTGCTTTGAGTAGTATGGACATTTTGATGATGTTAATTCTTCTGATCCATGAACATAGTATATGTTTCCATTTGTTTGTGTCTTCCTTGATTTCTTTCTTCATTGTTATGTATTTTTCTAAATACAGGTCTTTTATTTCTTTGGTTAGGTTTATTCCTAGGTATTTATTTTTCTTTTTGCTATATCAAATGGGATTTTTTTTCTTGATTTCTGCTTCTGCTGTTTGATTGTTGGTATATAAAAATGCCTTTGATTGCTGGATATTGACTTTGTATCCTGCTGTTTTGCCAAATTCATTTCTTAGTTGAGCAGTTTTTTGGCAGAGTCTATAGGGTTTTCTATGTACACTATCATGTCATCTGCAAACAGTGACAGTTTTGTTTCCTCCTCTCTGGTATGGACACCTTTTATTTCCTTTTTCTTGTCTGATACCTGTGGCTAAAACTTTCAATACTATATTGAATAGAAGTGGTGACCTTGTCTTGTTCCTAATCTTAGTGGAAAAGCTTTTAGTTTTTTCTCATTGAGTATGATGTTGGCTGTAGGTCTCTCATATATGGCCTTTATTCTGTTGAGGAATGCTCCCTCTATTCCAAGTTTGCTGAGTGTTTTGATCGTAAATGGATGCAATACCTTATCAAATGCTTTTTATGCATCTGTTGATATGATCCTGTGATTTTTGTCTTTGCTTTTGTTTATGTGATGTATTACATTTACTGATTTGCAAATATTGAACCATCCTTGCATCCCTGGGATGAATCCCACTTGGTCATGGTGTATGAACTTTTTAATGTATTGTTGGATGCAGTTTGGCAATATTTGGTTGAGGATTTTAGCATCTGTGTTCATCAGCAATATTGACCTGAAGTTTTCTTTCTTTCTTGTGTCTTTATCTGGTTTTGGGATTAGGATGTTGCTGGCTTCGTAAAAAGAGTTTGGCAGTCTTCCATTATTTTGGATTTTTTGGAATAGTCTGTTAAGGATAGGGTCTAGGTCTTCCTTAAATGCTTTGTAGAATTCTCCCTCGAAGTCATCAGGTCCAGGGCTTTTGTGTGTTGGGAGTTTTTTGATTACTCTTTCAATTTCATCTGCTGTTATTGGTCTGTCCAGGCTTTCTGCTGCTTCTTCACTGAGTTTTGGAAGATCATATTTTTCTAGAAATTTGTCCATTTCACCTAAGTTTTCAAATTTCTTGGCACACAGTTCTTCATAGTAATTTGTTACAACCTTTTGTATTTCTGTGGTATCAGTTGTAATCGCTCCTCTTTCATTTCTGATCGTGTTTATTTGGGTCTTCTCTCTCTCTCTCTCTCTCTCTCTCTCTTTATGAGTCTGCTTAAAGGCTGGTTGATTTTGTTTTTTTTTAATAAAGAACCAGCTTCTGTATTTATTGATCCTTAGAATTGTGGTTTTAGTGTCTATGTTGTTTAATTCTGCTCTGATCTTGGTTATTTCCTTCCTTCTATTTGCTCTGGGCTGTCTTTGTTGTTGTTCCTCGAGTTGTAGACGTAGGGTTGGGTTGTTTGTTTGAAATGTTTCTGTCTTTTTTAGTGTGGCCTGTATGACTATGAACTCTTCTCTGAGGACTGCCTTTGCTGTGTCCCATAAGTTTTGGATTGTTTGGAGTTCATTTTCATTTGTTTCCAGAAACTTTTGATTTCTTCCCTAATTTCATTCTTGACCCATTCATTGTTTAATAGCATGCTATTCAATCTCCATGATTTTGAGTGTTTTGGCTTTTTTCCCTTGGGTTTGCTTTGTAGTTTCAGTCCCTTGTGGTTGGAGAAAATGCTTGATATGATTTCAATTTTCTTGAATTTTGTTGAGGCTTGTTTTGTGTCTTATCATGTGGTCTATCTTTGAAAATGTTCCATGTGCATTTGAAAAGAATGTGTATTTAGCTTCTCTGGGATGAAGGGCTCCATATATATCAGTGAAGTCCCTTTCATCTAGGCATTGTTTAATGCCATGATATCTTTGTTGGTTTTTTATTTGGAAGATCCGTCCATTTTTGACGGTGGGGTGTTAAAATCCCCTACTATAATTGTGTTGCTATCAATACCTTTCTTGAAGGCCTCCAAGATTTTCTTTATGTATTTGGGTGCTCCTATGTTGGGTGCATATATATGTACAATGTTTATGTGTTCTTGGTGGATTCTTCCCTTGAGTATCATGAAGTGACCTTCTGGGTCTCTCATTGTGGCCCTTTTTTTGAAGTCTGTTTTGTCTGGTATGAGTATTGCTACCCTGTCTTTTTTTTTTCCCTATCCATTTGCTTGAAAAATTTGTTTCCAGCCCTTCACTTTCAGTCTGTGTAGATCTTTTGTCCTGAGGTGGATATCTTGGAGGGAGCATATATGTGGGTCATGTTTTCTTATCAGTTCAGCTATTCTATGTCTTTTGATTGGAGCATTTAATGCATTTACATTTAAGGTTATTATTGATAGGTACTTATTCATTGCTATTTTCGTACCTGTGTTCCTTTCTCTCCCTCTCTCTCTCTCTCTCTCTCTCTCTCTCTCTCTCTTGTTTTTCTTCCTTTCCTTAAAGCAGTCCCTTTAGCATCTCCTGCAGAGCTGGTTTGCTGGAGGTGTATTCTTTTAGACTTCTTTTGTCTGGGAAGCTCTTTATTTGGCCTTCTATCTTGATTGAAAGCCTTGCTGGGTAAAGTAGCCTTGGTTGGAGACCTCTGGTTCTCATTACTTGGACTATTTCTTGCCATTCTCTTGTGGCTGGAGCGTTTCCATTGAGAAGTCAGCTGCTAGCCTTATTGGGACTCCCTTGTATATTACTTTCTGTTTCTCCCTTGCTGCCTTTAAGATTCTCTCTTTGTCTTGGACTTTTGCCATTTTCATCATGGTGTGTCTTGAAGTGGGCCTCTTTGGGTTCCTCTTGTTTGGGACTCTCTGTGTTTCCTGGATTTGTGTGAGTTTTTCTCTCATCAAATTAGGGAAGTTTTGTATCATTGCCTTTTCAAACAGGTTGTCTACCCCTTGCTCTTCTTATTTTCCTTCTGGTATCCCTATTATAGGGATATTATTACATTTCACATTGTCCTGTATTTCCCATCGTCCCTGTTCGTTCTTTTTTTTTTGCCTCTGTTCCTTTTCGTGCTCTTTCTGGGTGTTTTTTTTTTTTTTTTTTTTTTTTTTTTTTTTTTTTTTTTTTTTTTTTTTTTTTTTTTTTTTTTTTTTTTTTTTTTTTTTTTTTTTTTTTCTAGTTTGTTCTCAAGCTCACTCATCCGATCTTCTGCTTCATCAATCCGCTTTTGATTCCTTCTACGGTGTTCTTCAGTTCAGGTATTGTGTTCTTCATCTCCTCTTAGCCCTTGTTGATAGTTTCTATTTCCTTTTTCATGTTGATATAGTTTACAGTGAGTTCGTTGTAGTTTCTGGTAACTCACTGTGAGCTCATTGAGCTTCCTGATAACCATTTCTTTGAACTCAATATCTGATAGTTGAGTTGCCTCTATTTCATTTAGCATTCTTTCTGAGGCTTCCTCCTTTCCCTTCATTTGGGGATTGTTTCTTTGTCTTCCTGTTGTTTGTGAGATTTTTCTTGTTAGCCTCAGCTTCTTAAATTGATCTGTTCTGGCTCCCTGGGTTTATGGTGTGAACTTCTGTGGTAGAATACCTGTGAGATTCAGTGGTGCAGTCTCCCTCAGGTATCCTGGTGTTCACAGCTTCCATCTACTTGCCTCAGCTGTTGGGATGCTCCCTCTTTGGGTCCAACTCTAATCTTTTCACGGTTCTGGGTTTTTTTTGTTTGTTTGTCTTGTGGATATTTTAAAAGGAAAAAGAAAAAGCAAAAAAAAAAAAGCAGAAGAAGGAAGGAAGAAGAGATAAAATTGAAAAGAAAGGAAGAGTGAATAAAACGTCTGTTTTTTCAATGTCCACTACAATTTTTGACCTCCTATTTCCATATATGCTGTGGGTTGGCTGTTTGCTCTGTTCCTCTGTAGATTGGCTAGATTTTTCTCCCATGTGTAGGGGGGAGTGGAATCTGCTCTCTCTTCTAGAAGCTCAAGGTCACCAGTCCTTCAGGAAAAAAGGAAATAGTTCAGCTGAAACACCTGTCATTTGTGACCTCATGTATCATTCTTAAACTCTCCCTGTCTATTTTATGGCTACCAATTATGCTTCTTATTCCCTGTACCTCTTCTCCCTTATTCTTCCCCTCTGCTTCCCCACTGAAAACCCTCCATGTGATGTCCATTTCTCTGATTCTGTTCTTGTTGTAGTTGTTTGCTTAGTGTTTGTTTTCATTGTTTGTTTGTTTTTTTTAGGTTCAGTTGTGGATAGTTGTGAGTTTGTTGTCATTTTACTGTTCATTGTTTTTGATCTTCTTTTTCTTAGATAAGTTTCTTTAACATTTCATATAATAAGCAGTTGGTGATAATGAACTCCTTTAACTTGACCTTATCTGGGAAGCACTTCATCTGCCCTACCATTCTAAATGACAGCTTTGCTGGATAGAGTAATCTTGGATGTAGGTCCTTGCCTTTCATGACTTGGAATACTTCTTTCCAGTCCCTTCTTGCCTGTAAGGTTTCTTTTGAGATATCAGCTGATAGTCTTATGGGCATTCCTTTGTAGGTAACTCTTTCCTTTCCTCTGGCTGCTTTTCTCTCTGTATCTTTAATATTAAGTAACTTAATGATGACGTGCCTTGGTGTGTACCTCTTTGGCTACTACTTCTTTGGGATTCTCTGGGCTTCCTGGACTTCCTGGAAGTCTATTTCCTTTGCCAGATTGGGGAAGTTTTCCTTCATTATTTTTTCAAATAAGTTTTCCATTTCTTGCTTTTGTTCTTCTCCTTCTGGTACCCCTGTAAGTTGGATATTGGAATGTTTAAAGTTGTCTCAGAGGTTCCTAAGCCTCTCTTCATTTTTTTGAATTCTAATTTCTTTATTCCATCCCAATTAGATGTTTATTACTTTCTTTTGTTCCAAATTGTTGATTTGAGTCCTGGTTTCCTTCCTGTCACTGTTGCTTCCTTGAGTAGTTTGCTTTATTTCACTCTGGGTTGCTTTCATTTGTTCCTTCATTTTTGGACCAAGCTCAGCAGGTTATCTGAGCATCTTGATTACCAGGATTTTGAACTCTCCATCAGATAGATTGGCTGTCTCCTTGTTGCTTATCCCTTTTTCTGGAGTTTTGCTCTGTTGTTTCACTTGGGCCATATTTCTTTGTCTCAGCACACCTGTTAAGTTGTAAGGGGGCGGGACCTTAAGTATTTACCAGGGCACAGCAACCCTTTTTGCTGTGTTGTGGCGCTTCTGTGGGGGAGGGGTCAGAGAGGGAACAGTGCAGCTTGCTTCTGGGCTCAGCCCCACTTTCCAACAAACTCCCCTGTGAGACTGGGAGTTTCTCCCACTTTGGTGACTCTCCGCCATAGTCCACTGTGAGCTCTGAGTCTGAGTTTCCCATTCAGCCAGCTGCCTGTGCGATCCTCTGCCTTACCGCAGGTGTTTTCAGCCAGCTCTGTCTGCGAGGTCAGCCGCCTTGCCCCAGGTTCTCTCTCTGCCTGTCTGCCCTGTCTTGATCCTATTGGTCTGATTGATCTGGTTGACTGTTTCTTTAATTCCTTGGTTGTCAGGGTTCTATGCAGTTTGATTTTCTGGCACTTCTCATCATTTATTGTTTTTAGATTGGCTGTTATCCTCCTTTCTGTTGTGTGAGACAGGAAGGAAACCAGGACTCAAATCAACAATTTGGAACAAAAGAAAGTACCTATGCCTCCGTCTTGGCTGGAACTGGGGTATTGAATGATTAAAGTGGGGCAGTTTTTTCAAAGTGTCCTTACTCATTAGGATGGAAGAGTGGAGACCAGGAGATGTATAATGCGAGTCATTTGATTTTTCTCTAAAGAAATCTCTGGAGAATAAGAATGAGTATAAATATGAATGTGAGAATTCTGGAGAGAAGATGCCTGAAATTAGAGTCCTCTCTCTCCTTTCTGCTGAAGATTTTAATCTTTTAACATGTAAGCAGGTGGGAGGAGTCAAGGCCGGTGAAGAGTGAATTCCTGGAATAAGGTCTTTGCACAAAGTGGAGGCCAAGGTATAATGGAGCATCAAGTAAGAGAAAATGTGAGATGGAAGGAGAGATGATGAGGATGTTTTCCAAGAAAGATATAAGGAGAATAATCTAGAAGAATATTTCTTTATCAAGTATCATGATAACAGTGTCTTGGGTGTGAAGGGGAAAGAATTTCTGATTGTAGCAAGCCATAATTTATGACCTAGGAATTGTGTTATTGACGTTGGGGAGTAAACATCGAGAAAAGATGCACCCTTAAGAAGCAAATATGTTTTCCCACAAATGCCTATTGTAATTTAAAAAAATAGGAAGTGGAAAGGAGAACACAACAAAGGTAGAATTATGATGAAAGCCTTGCAAATAGTTAATTTTTTTTTAAATAAAAAAATAAACATAATTCCATGATCCAGGGCCAAGATGTAGAACCTTCAATGTATAAAAACAGTTGAATGTGGTGATTAAGAACACAGGATGTTGGTTAGACCACTTATGTTTGAATCTTGACTTTGACGCTTACTAACAATATAATTTTAGGTAAGTTACATTGCCGCATGCCTCAGTTTCCTAATCTTTAAAATGCGAATAATTGTAGTACCTAACTGATAGCTGGGATTAAATGAGTTAATACACTCAAAACATTACAAAAGAGTTGGCACATACTGAATTTTCAGTAAAGAGCTAGCTATTGTTAGCCATAAATGATGCTCTAAATAAAAAATGCTGTTTGAGATCATTACAGCAAACTTGCCATTACCTCTCTGGAGTGTTCCAGGGTATGAATTTTTATGTGTATCTCTGCATTTTAGTATTTTAGGATGTACATCATATACACTCAAAGTCTCCTAGACATTTAGTTTTCAAGGGAATAGTGAAGCTTATGGTGCCCCAAGCTTCTTGGGCCTAATCTTTGAGGCTGTATTGCTACCACAGGAACAGACTATTTGAATTACTCTGAGATGGTGAACTTCTGTCTTTGAGGAAGCCCATTTTATCTTTGACCAACCCTTAGGGCTTGGAAGTCCTTTTTTACATTAGACCAAAGTGGACCACAGGCATCCGACTTCATTTGGTTTAGTGCCTTGGGATTCTACAAAACCCATCTCTTTCGCATGACAACACATCTGTTATTTTCAGGTAGTTAACAGGTCCTTCTCAGTCATCTCTGGGCTAAAGTTTTGTTTTGTTTTGTTTTTTTTGTTTTAGGTGTCCTGTAACCATCTCTCTTCTCTCTAATAGCACCAATAGCTACAAGGGCATGTTTGTCTTGGGTCTGTATTCATATGATATATAGTTCACTTAAAAGTGCCTCTTTGTGACAAAACTGTCTTTATCATTTGGAAGAGAAACATTTTGACTTGTAACCTGCTTCTTAAATTCCAAATGTGTGGAGGTGGTGCATAACAAACTTATATTGTTAAAAAATCTTAGATCTTCCCTTGAGACTCAGTGTGCTGGAATAAGCTTCCCTTTGTTCCCAGCCAGGTAGCTGTGTAGAAGTCACAGTGTGATCACTCTGTTTCCAGTGACTGTGGCAGCCAGTAGTGCGCCTGCCCCATGCCCACACTCTGCTCAACCCTCCAGTGCACATGACTTCATCCTTATGACTGTGGTTGTGTTACAATTCTTGTTCCTGTTTTCAGATGACAAAATCAGTGCTAGGGTCAAGTTGGCCACTGGTGAGAAAAGCCCAAGAGGAGGATTTTTTGGTAAATATGAGTAGGATTATTCCTCTATATATCCTTAATCCATATAATTTTTCTCTTTTACCTACAAAATTGTGTGTTTTAGTCTCTTTTGCTTTATCCCTTGTTTTAATGCATGGAAATTATACAAATAACATGAAAATCACCTCACTTGTTTAGGATAGTCCAGTTTTATTCCATGGAAACAATTTAAACTAATTATTTTTAAAGACACCGCTATTCTCAAAGCACTGAGCACACACATGCAGACTCTGGGGATGGTATACTTCATTTTTTCAGTTTTCCCCAAGTGATTTTCTTCCCTTTCCCTTCCAACAAGACTCCCCGAGAGGAAGCCAATCACAGTGTTGTCACCAGCAAAAAGCTTTGAAAATACATTCATGGGCATGGGTAACTTGTGGGGGTGGCTGGGTGCCTTCTAGGAGATTTCACGCATTTCATGAACATGGAGCCTCACCATGGCAGCAGCCATGTCATATGACACATTGGTGACACATATAAGGTGCTGCCACAACTCATTCTGGGTTGAAAGCCTGTATTCATTGTTTCCACTGACACCGTGACTGCTGTAACTTGTAGTTGGAAGGTTCTCTGGTTTTCAGTGCCATTAATTCACACTGACTCCCATGGCACATGGAGGGCTCAGGGTAGGGAACGTAAATAAATAAGTACATGCTGTAAACATTGCCTTCATTAGCTTTACAGAGAAATATGTGCTCATTAGCCAATCTTCGTGCCTCTTGCATTCTTCTTCTTTAAGAATATTTTGTTGGTAACACCTTGGAAACTTGAAAATGACTTTATTTTTAATTACAGTTGTACCCTTTTCCACTTGGCAGACTTCAGAAGAGTTCATGATGGCCACTTTTTAGTATTTATTAATATTCTTCACATTTAACAGACATATTGATGAAAGCATGACTCTGGGGATTTTTTTTTTCATTGTGAAACTTATTGAAAACTTTATCTAAAACAGTTGGTGACATTCTGGGTCCATTGCTTATGTGGAGGGGGGCCTGAAGGTGGTTATATTGTGTCAGAAGACTTTTCTAGAGGTTCAAGATGAGTGGTATTTTAACATATTTAATTTCTGAGTGAGTCAGGGAGTGATTCAAAAAGTAAATGTGAAATCTGGAAGACATTAAAGAGATGTCAAGGACAGACAGATTTTGATTTGTAGCCTAATGAAATCTTCTGCCAAATTTTAAAGATTTTTTTGAGAGTAGAACTTTAATCATTTGGTTGTGTTTCTGGCATGGTAAGGTTATTCCTGTTTGTTACATGATGAATTCAAAGTGAAAATGGGATAATTTTTAATTAGCAAAATTATAAAACCATTTGCAGCCAAATGTTTCTTGTCTTGTATAAACTCTGAGGTTTCACATTTTGCTTTAATTATTTTAGGAAATTTCATTCTGAAGATCTGTTTCAGTTGGTATTTTATGTATGGATACAAATCCTCAATATTAGAAATTACATCATAATTTTCTTTCCCAATGTCATTTGAGTAACCTGAGAGGATTTCTGCCACGTGTGTTGCTGGTGTCTGTTTTGGAAGTGTCATGGTACCTGAGTTTGGTGTGCCACTAATATTCAAATAAGTATTCTGAATGCAAGGCTAAACACTGCCAGAGAAACCGTATTAGGGAGCTAGAAATGTCTCTCTAATTTTATGACTTAAAGTCGTATGATTTTATATAGTTCAGAATTGCTTTTTTGAAATTACCTATGTAATTATTTGAATCAAAATGTGATATTTCTGTTTCGTGCTGTAAATGTAAAGAAATATTTAAAAAATATATCTTATTAAGGAAGTGAGAACAGTGAACCAAGTCATGGTAGCCTACACTTTTCATTTTACAATGCTTCAATTGCATTTGATTATGAGAGTTTTACATTTTCTGGGTGGCGGCTTGTTATAAACATACTTGGAAACACAAGAATTCTATGGAAATGAGAAGGGACGTAAGTGTTAAGAATTTGAGGGTCTGGCTAGACTGGAACAGTTAGAGCTCCTTGAACTTCTTCTGTACCTTCTAGTTGTTTGGAGGGGTGTGCAGTGTTCTGTGCTGCTTCTGTTGGATCCTGGAGGGCATTTCATGACACCCTTGCAGTGCACCCCTTTCTACAGGAAGAAAGATGGTGGAAACTGTACCCACAGCACTAAGTTAAGGTTCTGGTGATAGATAAAGGCTCTCATCTTTAGCCATTTGTCTTTGAAAAATGATAGGGTTCACTTAAGAGCAGGAAGAAAAATGAGATGTATCAATAAATTTTTTTCAGACTGAGTAATTCCTTAATGAAATAGATTCTTAAAGCTGCACGGGTCTCAGGGAATGTCATAGACCTAATCATGTATTATTAAATTGTGAATAAGACTGAAAGACAGGAACCTTAAATTTAAAACAAAAAAAACCTAATTACCAAGTGTCTGTTTTGTCATGAATTTAAAGAGGCAGTTATTGTTCTGGAGGTAAAAGGCGTGTACATTATATAGGAATCCTTAGAACTCCCATCTGGACCTGGTAAAGACCTCACATGTTATACAGCCAATCCATACAATATTCATAGTTTTCTAAAACAGAACCAGATAAGAGTTTCTTTAGGAAATTTCTTTTCCATTGACTAATTGTTAACATTAATTTTATTTGTTTTTCTTTTTATCTTTTTTATGTGACTACTAGAAAATTAAAAATTGCTTATGTGGCTCACTTCATATTTCCGTTGGATAACACTATTATGGAACATGTCAATTCATGTTTATGAAATTATTAAGCTTCAAGAAATTCCTCAAAAGGGGATTGAAACATTGCTTAAGTTGAAAAAACACTCTACTAATTTATTTTATAAAAAAGAGAAAGTGAGACAGCTTTTCAAATTAATTAGTTGTATCCACTGTAAATGCAACATAGCAATAAGTGTTCCCTTGTGGAGCAGGTTCTGTGCAAAAACAGCTTCCAGTCATTTCTGTCACAGATGTACAACACTGTGACACATTAGGTGAAGAGTCAAACAGTTAAGAAACTAGTGATTTTTGACATTGAATGCTAGCAGATAATCTGCTTTTTTAAGGTATCTTCTATTTTGTCCTGTGGACCGGTGGGTTTCAAACCCGCATGTGCACTCCATTAGGTTTGTATCAGAGTAGTCAGGATCTCAGTCAATCACAGGATAATTTAGCATAGCTGCATGAGTGGCCAAATTTATACTGGCATATAATGCAAGATTTTTGCATGTTTACAGTGATACTCCTGCTTACTTAGGTTCCCTTTGATTTGCACTTCCAGACCCTTCCTTCCTCCAGAGTGGATACTTGCCATCTTATCCTTCACCCTCAGTTGCCATTAATGTATATTTTGGAGAAATATATGAGACCTAACTTATTTTCTGTACTAACCATTACCTTTAAAAATATTGCAGCTGCTATTTCCACTGAGAATTTTAATAGTGGAGTTTGTCTTAGCCAACTTAATAGAAGTGCTGAGTGTTGCTTATACATGACAGGAAACCAGTTTGGAAAGGCAAGGCAGCAGCCTACAGGAGAGAGGAAAGGTCTTGAGTTGGGGTGATGATTTTGGGCATAGAAGACAGGTAGGCTTTGATGGTACAGAAGTTGCAGCAAGACTGGAAGGATATGGAAAATGCATGGAGGTAGGAGGGAGAAGAGTCAATAATGATTTTAGACTTTGAGTTGCCTGACAGAAGATGGCACTGTCCTTTCCAGGGATGGAAAATTGGATGAAGAAAACTTTGATAGGCAGGGGCTGTGAACTATTGACTTTAGTTTGGAGTATTCTGAATTTGGAGGTGAGGGTGAAAAATGTGTCTAGAAATATCTAAGCGACAGTCATAATTTATCTATCTTGAGAAACTCTCTCACACTCTTCTCATGGCACATTTAGTTAGGGGAAGTGGTACTTCAGTATTCTATTTTAGGTCTCTTTTGGCCAGTTAAATATGATTTAAATTTTACACTCTTTCATCATAAATGATACCATAATTAAGCTCTAATTCTCCCACTATTGTGAAACAGTAAAAATTGAACATTTTTTTATATTTCCTTCTAGCTTTTTCTGGAAACAAAATTTAAATAAGTATATAGTTGTAACCATTTTGCACTTATAACCTTATATCTGGCTTTCTTTCTCTAACATTATATTTTCATGCCTGCTGTATTATCTTTATAACAGATACTTTTACTGACTGAGCAAAATAGCATCCTATGGGCCAGGGACTGTTCTATATCCTTGGAATGAGTGAAAACCAATTTCTCATCTATGTGGGGCTTATTAATTGGTTACTCTTTTTCAGAGGGTACCATTGCTACTTGAGATAAAATAGTTCTTGCTGTTTGTGTCATACCTTTCAGCAGAGTATTTAGCCTTCCCAGTGTCTCTGGTCACTCTGGTGACGAAAAATTCCCCCCATAGTTCCAAATACCACACCTTCCTGCTCCTCTGTTAAGAACCACTGGTTTAAACCACACTTTGGTGTACTATTTTACTACTAGACAGGACATTAAATGTTGCACATTTAGGTCAGACACCTTTTGTTCTTTTTCTTTTATTTGGTAGTAGATAGCCAGTTATACATCATTTGTATCAATGACTGGCATTTTATTATAGAACAGGGCCTTGAATGATGGGTGAGTTTCCATGCTACTTTGTTACTTTCAGCAAAGGGGTCCAATCTGTGGCCTGTGGGCCACATGCAGCCCAGGATGGCTGTGAATGCAGCTAACCACAAAATTGTAAATTTACTTAAAACGTTTGAGATTTTTTTTGTGATTACATGTAACAATGCATTTAATATGTGGCCCGAGACAATTCTTCTTCCAGTGTTGTCTGGAGACACCAAAAGGTTGGACACCCTTGCTAGATTTTTGCTACTCACAATTTTGGGACAGTGTTTTGACAGACTTGGAGGAGGGGCATATGACATAATCTTGACTACATCTCAAGTGGAAAACCTTTGTTTCTCCCTTTCAGTTGCATCTTTTCCTCCTTGTCTATCCTGTCTACCACCCTGAAAGCTAAAGTGAAGTATACTTTAGGGGATGTATTTAATGGCAGGCATTGTGTTGGAGAGTGTTTAAATACTCATGGTTCAGACTCTCTCTTGAAATTTCGTTTGTGCCACTTACTAGCTGTGTGTCCTTGAGTAAGTTATTTAACACATTTGCATTTCTCTTCTTCTTCCTCTATTACATGATAATACACCCTTAGAAAGACCTGGTGAGGTTAAATGAGCTATGCACATGAGATTAGTGTGTTAACTAAAATGTAGACCAACATTTGTCTACTGTTGTACAGTAGTTATAAGCACAGGCTCTGGCACCAGGCTTTCAGTTCAAGTCAGCCACCTTATTAGCTGTCTGATCCTTTTATGTGTTACTTTGCTGCTCTGAGGCTTAGTTTTCCCATCTGTGAAATGAGAATATGAAAAATTCTTTTTATTGGATCATTATGAAGACTAAGGGGTGGGTGTGCTTCAGTGCCTGTGGAAAGGAGTACTCTGTAATAGCAGCTACATACTCAGTAATAGCTTATGGAGTTTGAATACGTGAGATTATGTAGTCTACTACTCTCCCTTCTTACTTGGGGAGGACAAAACTATTATGTTTAGCTGTATGTATTCTTGACGTATTTACCTTACATGCTGAAATAATTAAAATTAATAAAATGTCCTGTTATGGGTAAGACAGTGAACTTGTGTGCCCTGTTTCATCTCTGGATTTCCTGTTGGAGCTCTAGACTGGTTTCAAGGTCCTGAATGCTGGATGCAGTAGGAAGTTTCATCTCAAGTTTGGCATCTGTCTTTATTTCACTGAATACAAATGTCATGTAGTAAAGCAGTGGAACCAATGCCCAAAGTATTTGGTTGGAGATTGTAACTTAAAATGAGGCATAGAAAAACATGGGAAGGCAGACCTCCTTGATTTTTTTTCTTTTGTCAGTGACATTTCACATTTGTATAGCTTGTATTGGGTGTATATTGGTTGTATCTCAAAAGTTCAAATCTTTATTTTTTATTGAGAATAATGTACCACACTTAAATGGGGGTAATTCCAATAATCTGGACTGAGAATGATCCTGTAGCATTTAAAACAAAAACTCTGACTGAAAAGCGTGTCCTCCACAATATAAGTATTCCATATTTATAACTCCTCCCCCATAAAAATATGGCTCAAAAGGTAGTGAAGCACACAATACATAATTAAAAACAACAAAATGGAACCTCTAGCATGTATTTTTAGTGACTCACTGACCTCATAATAGAACATGAACATAATTACTTTTGTGCATCTTCTACCATTAGACAACTGTAGGAAGCAGTAAGGGAAAACTCTGCTAATAGGGTTGTTAAACATTCAGATAAACCTTTAAACTTGGGAGTCGTCATGCAGTGCAGTGTTTCTTGGCCTGGTCAGTTGGAAATACTGGTAGTCATCTGAACATGGCAACTTTGTAGAGCTGCATTTGTGTGCTGTCTTCTCACGATTCTCATGGGTTTGATGATCTGTAAAGCAGCGTAGGAACAGAGCACATTGAATCTGACAGTATGGCTTTTCGTGGGGACTGTCTCCTATTTACCTATTTCCCCTTATCGCTTAAGGATTTCAACTTGCATGTCTGCTATAAACATAAGCCTGGACTATTTTTTTTAATCTGAGGTCAAAAGAATGAAAATATTGCTATGGGAAAAAATATGGGAAAGACTACAAGGTCTGTACTCAAAACTTCCATACTATGGTCTGGATGATTATTGGTGGCATATCGCATTTTTGTGTTATGCTGGGGACAGGAGAAATATCCTTAAAATGTGGCATGATATAGTCATTGATAAACCTTAGTCATTTCTCCCTGTTCTTTTCCTTCATAAAACACTTGTTGAGAACAAGGTTTGTAATTATATGTGTTTTCGTGTCGGTTTATTCAATGTAAACATTCCCATTTGGGCTATAAACTCCATGAGAGCATAGGCTGTGTTGATTTTTTAAATCACTTACTACCTAACATATAGGGGCATTCAATAAATATCATTGTTTTTGTGTGTGTGTGTGTGTGAGGAATAAATGTAATAAAAATAATGGCCAAAATGTATTTAATGTTTGAATGTAACATTCTTTGTGAATGGTTGTAAGAATTCTACCATTTGATCATTGCCACAGTTTTTTGGGTGCTACTCTGATGGTTCCCATTGTAGAGGGAGGAAGCTGAGGCTTCAGAAGGTTAAGGGACAAACTCATGGTCAGATGACCATAAGTGCCTCCTAAGTTCTGTCTGCCTCAGAAGCAAGTGACATCCAAGATGAGCTCATAGGCTGAACTTGTGGTTCATGAGTTCTCAGTGAAATTGTTCCTAAGTTGTTCTTTTAGCAGTATTTCTCTCTGCAACAGTGAGAGGTATTTACTAAGGAAATACCATCAAAATTTTATTCTAGTCATTAGGAAAGAGGAGTTATTTGTAAGTACTAATAAGAGTAACATTCATTCTGTTTGCTATCTGTTAGAATTCTGCTAAGTTCTTTATGTGTGTTAATTCATTTTGTCTTTATAACATCCCTGTCAGGTAGATACTCTTATCATTCCTCTTTTACAGATGAGGAAACTGAAGCCCAGGAATGATAAAGAAAGTTTAAATGACTTATTCAAGGTTACACAGCTACAATGTGGGAGAGAGAAAATTACTAAATAACTTAAGAACTTCTTTTCAGAACTGTAGGAGCCAGGGACTCAAAATATCTATTTTCATTCACATCTATGAATATTTTATTTTGGCTAGTCTGTACTATTTTGAAAGTAGGAGGCGGTGGGAAAGAGAAAGAGAGATAGATTGTCCAGGACTGTGAGTTTAGTAAAGTGTTCTGCAGACAGGACACTGCCTACAGGGGTTGCCTTGAATTTTTTTATCTACAGGCATAAGACTGACAGATCTTGCCTGGGGTGCAGATAAACATATAATTCATGTATAATATTGACTTGGAGGAACTGATATTTGAGAAAGTTCCAGTGACAAATCTTGGCTGTCAGTGGATGATGGTCTGCAGCTTTTCTGGTCATTAGCTCTCTGGCTTTGAATTTTGGCTTTTGCTTCTTTTCCCCCCTCATTACATTCTCAGCAAGAGAATAGATACTCTTATATGATGATCAAAGCCCAGTTAAGATTTCATGATTACCAATTGGTAATTAATCTGAATTTCAGTGTGTGCTAAGTCACTGAGTAGATGTTACTTTTTTCATTATACTCGCATTTGGATCCCAGGAATGAATCGAGAAATTTGCTTTTTTCGTCAATTAAAATAGAAACTATCTTTGTTTCTTTTTCTTCTTGTTGGGAGGACTAGCTTTACAAGAAGGTGACTTAGGAAGAGCTAGTTTTCTGGGAAAAAAAGATTAAACTATAGAATGGTCCTAAATGTGTTTTAAATAATGCTAACATATTTTGTTGATGCTGGCTATTTTATTTGATTGCTATGCATTCTGAAGTCTTCCCCTCCTTTTTCCTTCTTTGAAATCTGTTGGTTACTATGGAAACAGTGTTGTTTTGGGTTTGGGTGGAGCTGTATCCACAAATGCAGCATAAAGTCATTTATAAGATGGGTTAATATTTATTTTGGCTGGGCATATATGGAACGTGATGTAATGATAATCACAATCACATATGCAGAATAAATTTTCACTTTTATTGTTATTTTCTTAGTCTGTCTAAATGTGTGCAGTTCTGGTTGGAATGCACTGTTATTTCCTCTCTTATTTGGATATTACCATTTAAAAGCCACCCAGGGCTGATGGAATTGCTCTGAGCTGTAAGTTCTCCACAGGCCTCAAACCAAATTTTCGCATCCCTGTGACCACATTTTCTTTCAGGAGAATGATTTCCTGGAATATCTTTCAAGTCCTGCACTAGTACTAGCTTGCCAACTTGGTCCCATTTCTTTCTTTCTAGATCTCATTTGTGTTCAGTAGTGTGGGATTGTTTAACCCTGCCCTGCACAATCAGGCTTTGTCAGCAGTGCAGAGTGGTATTAACAACTCTGTAGGATCTATGGTATGTTATTGAAGTACAGTGACAGATGAAAAGACCAGTGAGTAACTTGTCCAACCCTGGCTGGAGGACAAGAAAAGGATAGGGATTTGGGGAAGGTTCTGGAGATGATCCATGAAAATGATGAAAGGGTAGCTAAGAGGATCTTTGTGGAAAGGGTAAAAAACTTGGAATCATTTGACACTAGAGAAGCCCATGGGTACATGCATGTGTGTGTGTGTGTGTGGGGGGGGGTTATTATCCCTTTGTACTCCAGAAAAGTGACTATAAGGAAAGGATTAACTATGGTAGAGCAGGTGGAATTGCTCTACCTGCTCTACCATAGCACATGATGTGCTAACATGGCAGAGTCTTTTAAAGGTGGACAGACTGTAGAAGAGGACAACCAAAGTGAAATATGGGGCTCCTCACTTTTTGTCATGTAGACATACTTGAGTTACGCAACTGTGACTGGTTTACAAATCCTGTTGGAGGCCAAGCAGTGACAGGTATCAAACTCATTTTCACCGGGGGCCACATCAGCCTCTCCGTTGCCTTCAGAGGGCCGAAGGTAGTTTTAGAACTGTATAAATGTAACTACTCCTTAACAGTTAAGTGAGAGCTCAGTGCTGCCACTGGGTAGAAACAAGGTGCTAGGCTGGGTAGTACAAGATGGAGGGTGGGATTTGGCTCTTGGGACTTGTGTGTGCCACCTGTGATTAGATAATCCCACAGAAGTCCTTAAAGGCTCCTTAGGTCATATTTATATTGTCTTATTATGATTGGATTTTTGAAATTCATTTTTTCAAATGTTTTGACAGACATTTTTAACTCTCCAAAAATGGACACAGAAATATAAAAAATTGCTTCTCTCAGAATTAAAAAAATTCACATAGTAAGGACTATTTGGAAAGAACAGGTGTCCTGATCTTAAATTTAGCAGTGCCGTGTGCTTCCCTGATACCTGAAATAGCATTGAATCTACTTTATAAGTTCATTCAATTCAGAAGAGTAGGTCATGAAGAAACTCGTAGGATTTGAGTCCAAGGAACCTCAGGGACTGTCTAGATCAGTGGCTTTTCTGTGCTGCAAGATCAACATCACCTGGATACTCATTACAGCTGAGATTCTTGAGTCTTAGCCCAGACCTACTGAATCAGAAACTGTGGGACAGATCCAGCAAGCTTTGTTTTAATCAGCCTTCTAGTGTGAGCATCTCCGATCTGGACCATCCCTCATTTACTTAGAACATTAACATAGTAATACAAAGTTTTGGGCTAATTGGCAATCTGTGGCATTGTTGTCATCATGATAAGTATTTAACCTGGCATAGGAAGAAGAAAGTTTCTTAGCCATAGGCTACCCCCGAATGTCATAAATCATGGATCAGGACATTTCTTTAGCAAGAGTGAGGGAGAACTTCCTGTGATAATATATTGAAGTCATTTTTATCAGTCATTTTGGGGGGTGTATCCATCCATCCATCACCTACCCATGGATGCTTCCATCTATCCTCGCAATAATTCTTTGTTGATATCCCACTTTGCTCTAAGTGCAGTGTTAAGGAATGGAGCAGAAGGAAAGAGTTGTCATCCTCTGAATATTACTGGTATCTTTTTTTCCCCTCAAGCTTTCTAGCTGTACTAACCACTAAATCCTGAAGTAACATGGATTTTCTCGCTGAAGCTAAGTATTCATTGTAAAGACAAACAAAATATATTCAAGGGAATAAGTATCACTTGAGAAACACAGATGTCATCATTCCCTACATTATATATTGCCCTTGAGTACCTCTTTTGTGTGGCATTATATGCCAAGGAGAAAGACGACACAGCCTCTTGCCCTTGCAAACCCTTTAATAACCCTTCAGATCGTGGACTGTATCTCCTGAGAGACTCAAGAGTGGGGTTCAAATCACCACAGTCATCTTGGATTCAGATTGCTATACCTCTGTTGTCTTCTGTTGTTTTCTGCATCCACTGCCTCAAGCTATTTTCTCAATGAAAGAGGCAGGAAAAAAAATATTCTGAAAACAATCCAATCCTGATCATATTCACATATTAAAATAAATGCTTGTTTGGACATTGCTTGGACTATCATTTTATCAAGAATCTTCTATTTGATTAAATAGCTTTTCTGTTAAGCATTGAACAAAATGAAATGTATGTCATAACAGATATAACTAGATGATGACAACTTTTCTTGACTGTGAATTTCATTAAAGACATACATTTGTGTTCTTTCTATCTATCCCTTTGAATGACAGAAGTTGACAAATATCTGGGTGAAAGTTGTTTTCTAGAAGAAAGTTAACAGCTCATCCCTGTTCAGAGGCTCCCAGTCCTAAGACAAAAATAAGGGCAGGCCAGAATGGCAGGAGAGATTGGGGTGGTAAGTGGGATGGAGGTGGAGTGAATGAAAGATCTGGAGGAGGCTTAGGATGAGCTGGCATCTATTTCATTCAGGTGGCTGTGCCAACTTGCTCATAGTTACCAGATTTATAAATGTTTAGTTTTACCTGCCCAGCATACTGCTTTGCTAGATGGAAGGGTGAATTTTTTCATTTATTCACTCTTTCAGCACCTACACTGGGCTAAGCCCTAGACAATATGAGTGAAATTGCCCTTGTGGAGCACTGTGTGTATGAATGGAAGATTCCAGTGTGTCTTAAGTGACATGAAACAGAGGTTAGTTAGCCCTGGATGGGGGAATGTAGAATAATATTCAGATGGTAGATTCTGGAATTAGACTGCTTAGGTTTGAACACTTACTCATTCTCCTGCCTTGTGCAAATTCCTTAAGCACTGTGTGCCTAGATTTTCTCATTTACCCAGTGGAGGTAATGGTAGTACCCACTTCATATTACTATTCTGAGGGAGATGATAACAATTCTAGGCAGACTTCAGAAAATACTCACATATAGTAACTCATTTGCTCCACCCATGATACAAAACCCTATAAAATATGTATTGTTATCCCTGTGTTCCAGACGAGGAGACTGAGGTTTAGATGTAGAGTGAGTCAAATGAGGCTATGTAAGGAGAAAGGGCAGGATGGAGATTGGCTGTCATGTGGTCTGTAAGTCCTCTCTTTTAAGTGTCACCACCCAATGTGGAGGCAAGGGTCAGGCTTCTCTAAGCAAGTGGTTGTTGAGCTGAGATGGCAGAGGTGCTTTGCTATTTTCATTCATCCCTCACCTCCGGGGTAGAGAAAGGTAAAGTGGAGTCACTGCATATGGACAAGGACTGTTTTGGAAAAGCCAGGCAGGGAAGGTGAAGCATTGTTTGGCCTCTTGATTTCCCTGTTCCCAGGAGCAAAGGCATCCTGGCCCCATTCAATTCTCTAAGGAGGCCAAGATGGAGCAGTAGTAACTTTGCCTGTGATTCACCTGCCACCTCCCAGGAAAGCACTCTGACTTGGGATGAGCCTTCTGAAGTTGCCAGCTTCAGTGTTCAGCACGAACACCATGCAGTATGAGCCAGGCATTCCATGAAGGCGCTGGTTAGCTGCTCCCAGCCCTAAGACCTGTGGGGAATTACGTGGTTTTTTGAAAGAGTGTACCCACTTCCATAATCCTAAAATTTGAGCCTTTGCAGAAATGTATGCTTGGTGTGAACACCAAGTATTCCTCACTTGTGACTCTTCTTGCTCATTCTTTCCTCCTTGCCATTGCCAGTACTTTGTTATTACAAAGTATATGCCTCTGGAGGGCCTCTTCTTGGTTCCAGACTTTCCCCATCCATGTCATGTGTAGCCAAGCAAAGCCTCAAGAAGAGGATTAATTGAATAGAGTTGTGTTTGGGGGTCAAGACAGTGACTTTTGTGACTGCTTCTGTGCTTTCATCCCACAATGCCTTTGATCCAGGCATCACAAAGCATTTTTTAAATTGAATTGATCGGAGTGACATTAGTTTATAAAACTGCACAGGTTTCAAGTGTAAAACTCAGTAAAACATCATCTGTATACTGCATTGTGCTCCCATCACTCCAAGCAAAATCTCTTTCCATCCTCACTTTCTCCCTTTTACCTACCTCCACCTACCCACTAACCCACTTTCCCTCTGGCCATCACCACACTGTGTTCTGTGTCTGTAGGTTCTGCATATGTGTTCTTTGGCTAATCCCTTCACTTTCTTCCATCCAGTCTCCCTGCCCCCCACTTTTGACAGCTGTTAGTCTGTTCATATATCCATGCCTCTGTTTCTATTGTGTTTTTGTTACGTTGTTCATTAGAGTCCACATATAAGTGAGATCATGTGATACTTGTCTTCCTCTGACTGGCTTATTTCACTAAGCATCACAAAGCATTTTATACTCAGTTGAAATTACAACACCCTTGTGCGCTCATCTTCATTTCTTGTGGGGAGAACGCAGCTCAGAGAAGCTCAGTATCACCATTTACCTGGTGTTGTGTCAGAGCCAGTCACAGGTGGCTCCTGAGTGTGGCGTGTATTTCACTGCCTGCCTTTCCTGAACAGGGACCTGAAATATCCTGAATTCACAGCCACTTATTAGGCAAGAGCTCTGTTTTTGAAAGGTGACCTGCTGGTTGAGATTCCTACCCCCACCCCCTGAACTGTGAGAGTGGTGGAGTCACAGAAAGAAACTTTCAGCACAGGGACACAGAAACCAAGAGAGGCAGCTTGAGTTCAATCAGGCACTGGACTTTGAGGCAGGTACATCTCATGTGGCGACACACAAATAGTGGATTTATTAGTGGGATAGACTGGGTTTATTGATGGTGCTGGGGGCTGCAGAAGTATTGGAGTTCAAGCGAACAGTTGTGAGGAGCAGTCAGTTCAAGTCACATGTATATATTTGGGAATCCTTAATTTGGACCAGATGAAGCTATATTACACATATTTAAAAACATATTGTAGGGGTCCAGGCCAGATAGCTCAGTTGCTAGAGCATCTTCCTGATACACCAAGGTTGCAGGTTTGATCCCTGTCAGGACACACACAAGAATCAACTAATGAATGCATAAATAAGTGGAACAACAAAAATTAGTGTTTCTTTCTCTCTCCCTTCCTCTCTCTCTTTAAGTCAATAAAAAATGTTGTAGATGGTAACTGGTTTGAATTTTCTGTCGTTGAATGACTGGAACATAATAGAACTAAACAGAATTTTTTTTTTATGAGGAAAGTCCCGATTTCTAATGCTAATAACATGGTTTCCCTGTCACATTTTAATTAATTTTTAAATCCTGTGGAGGATTTGGCTGAAGACACTGCAAAATTTCAACTGTACGTAAATAGGTTCTCTCCTATTATACTATGTTTTAGCAAGTTAAACAGTGCCTGGAACTTACAAGAAGGAGAGCTTTCCCCATGGATTGGCCTGTCATGAAGTTGTGATTCTGTGAGTCTGTGTGTACCTCTGAAAAGCTTAGAGCACTCCTGAAGGCAGGTGGAAGGTGTTGTTTGAAGTGAACCATATTTTATTTTTCTCTAGAAATTCTTGAGTTGATTCTGTGACATGAACATTTAAACAGAGTAACTAGATTCCACCTGCACAACTGACACAAGTTTATACATTCTTTTTCTTCCTTCACTTTCAAACCAAATGTAAATGATTTTGTTTCCAGGAGTGTAATATTCTTATATTTACCCTGGTGGGTCTTGTTTTAGTGACCAGTTTGCATAATGTTCTACTGTACATTAGCAAAGTGTGCCCTGGTTTTATGTAGCATGTGATATAGCCCTGGAGGGTGTCCATCCTGATGGCTTCCTATTGCCAACGGTGAAATATTGAAAGCAGACACTGTGGTGAGGAGGCCTTATAAGCACTCACATTGTTGTGATAGCTCCCTCTGTCTAAGGTGTGGTAGGTCCATTATTTCGAAGAGAGACAACAGCTTGTTTTTGGTGACTGTCATGAGTACCAAACTCTGCCAAGCTCCCCTGGATAGGATCCCTCTGACATTGTGATGCCACAGACCTAGGGTCACAGTTTTTAAGACAATGTCATGACCCTGCGGTACCTGTGATTTGTCCGTTGTGTCATATGCGATAACCATGAGCACTTGTTTCCATGTAATTCATCAGCCTGTGTTTTTAGACATGATGTTACTTTGAATTTTTCACGGGATGAGAATATGATTATCAACCCACTTCATTCTAATATGAAACAAAAGCCATTGTGACTGAAATAGAGAGTTCGGTGTGACTCATTCCATCATAAAATATGCTTTGTACATAGAGTTCCAAAGGGGTTTATAACTTTTAGGCACCATTTTATTGTATCTAGTACTGATTAAATTCAAGAATGGACAAAGTCTGATGGTTCCCATGAAATAAAAGTAACACCTCCCTGTCCCCCCACAAAAAAAAAAACAACTTCCAAGCATTTAGGTTTAAAGTTACAAATTCCTAGATGAAGCTGTTTTTTGCATCTCTTTGTTGTAATTGGACCAGCTGTTTCCCCCCATTAGCTTGTCAGAGCGACTCTCAATAGTCACGGCCTTATTATTAGGTGATTTCACGAGGGGGATTTTATTATCCATTTTGTCTTTTAACTAGAGGTGGCGTCATATCAAATTTGGCTAAGCTTACAATGGTGCCATTTAGAATGACGGATTCTCCTACCTACCAGTGTACAGTGTAAAACTTTTATGTTCCCCTCTCTTTATTTTAGGTTGAACATGTCTCTGACTGACTGTAGTGTTGACGATATATATTTCAAACAGGCTTGCAATGCCCTCTGCTGTAATTGAAACTTCCAAAAATGAGCCATGCTTCAACTTTTAAAATGTTATTTATGACCTTAAAGCCCTCATTCCTCTACACTAGGCAAATGGCTTGCTAATGTCAAGAAGATTGGACCTGATTTTTTATTTCAGGATCCATTAACACATTACCTTTCTGCTTAAGTTCTAGTGGCCAAGAATGTTGTAAAAAATGAAAAAAAATCAGCTCTTATTTCTTATGAATATTGGAATTATCTTAATGCAAAGATTATCTAATTTCTCTAAAATCGTGTGTATCTGTGTGTGTGGGTTTTGACTTTATTAAAAACATGGGAAAGCAATGTTTCATTTTAACAGTGTTTGAGTATGTGAGCTAAAGTAATTTCATATTGAGTGGGATACTTATTTGCTATGATGAATTTTTAAAAAATATCTGTATCTGTTACATGAGGGACAGAGATGAAGAGTAGATTGCCTTTTGGCACTCTGTGACAATTAACAAAAATCTTTTAATTGGTAATAGAAGAAAGCTCTTTTAGGAGAAGAAATAGATCCCTTCATTGTTCCTCTGAAGGGGTAATTTTTACACCTTGTCCAGTATTTAAATAATTCCTAACTGCTAGATGTCCATCTGTATACCCTTCCTGGGTCTCTAAACTAGTGAATGAAGCATGACCTTGGAACTTGCTTTGTTTATGCATCTGTCAGGACAATATGTTATCTTCCCTTAAAATGCAAATGTCTCCCTGCAATACAGAGCTCTTCAGTCAACAAATAAATTGAGGTAAAGACTGTACCTAATACCCATTTAATTTAAATTCATTTTATAAACATAAAGACGCCTTTTAAGAGAAGCTTTAATTCCTACTAGCACCTTGATTTGTGGTTGCCATGGAGAATCAAATCTGTCATTTGACAAGAAAAGTCACCCATTTATGACAGCACTTTATCTTGTCTCTCCAGGGGAAGAAAATGTCAAAAGTGAGAGCAGAAAAAAAAAATAAAGCCTTGAAACACCAGAATTTCTTGATTTCATTTTTATTATTCAGCTATCATATCCTTTCTGATAATAGCAACTTGGCGAAAATAAATAATGTCCCTACAGTAAAATCAAATATTTCCTATTGGAATGGACAAGGTTCTTTGTGACTGTCAGTGCTGTGAAGTCTGGCAAGGAACAGTGTTATTAGATAAACCTGCAGTGCCCAAATCCCATTTTCTTTTCATTATAATGTCAAAATAATTATACCTGTGTAATTTGGGTAAGAAATTGCAGAATAAGTAAAATGGTCTATTGCCAGAGGTTGCTTTATGCTTGTGTTCCTTACATAAGGAACACAAGGGTGGGGTTCCTACCAGCTAAAGAAATATATGCCGGGGGAAAGTATTTTCATTTGAATAAACATGTAGAGCAGGTCTTCCATATTATTTACTAAATGGATAGGTAAATGCTGTATTCTGTTACTTTTCTCACATACTTATTTTGCAAATCAGAGAAAAAGGCAGAATATTTCACCTTGTCATGAACTGGGATATTATATTTTACCTAAGATTTAGAAAATATTTCTTTCATTCTGAGGCTTGTTTGGTCTTTTGTATATGAAGTTGTACTTTTAGAATTGAAAATATTTCAAGTACTGATCCAGAGCTGATCCATTGATTCTTTATAGCTTGCCTGTGTAACATGTAATACATGGATATAGACACATACATGTTGAAAAGATATATGCCTGCCTGCTGTATTCATGGTTAAACTCTGACTCTTTTGAGATTTGCATTACATTAAACAAAAATGTTGGCGTTCTGCTCCTGTGAGCACATGAAAATAATCTGGGCTGCATCTTTCTGGAGGGGCACTGGTTTTGATTGTTGGAGTATTATACAGCTTGATGTGGTTCAGAAGTGAAGTGAAGTGATCTTGTATCAATGAGATAGCATTGTAACAGCAAGCCCTTTAGTACAGGTTTAGTGTAAATATCTGACTGGTAGGGGAGCTGGTTTCTGGAACAGTTGTTTCCATGAGATTACGAAAATGTAGAGGAAAGAAAGGGCTGAACTCTCATTTTCCTGAAATTGGCGCACAGTGCTGGAGCTGTAGCCAATGCTGGTTGCTTGGGGCCTGCTGTGCGGAGCCTCCAGCCCATGGTTCCTGGCCTGTGCCTGTGCAGGGGGTTGTGCAGCAAGGTGTCTACTGAAAAAAGCAAGTGGGGAGGAAGAATGTCTATGGCTTGTGGCAAACAAACCTACCAATAAATATCAATAAAAACATGTTTTCATAGGAATATTTTTTGATTACTTTGATCATGCATAGTGGACAAACTGCATATTTTTACCCAGTGGTTGAACCATTTCTCCTGTTTGTGTGGCTGAGAGTTCCCAATTGTCTAAAGGTGAGACATAGTACACTGAGGTATGCTTTAGAGGGACATGCACCGAATCTGAATCTGCGAATGCACTGTAATTCTGAATTACTGCTCCCTTGTTATTCATCATGCGGGACTCTCTTTGGTCATTCACTCTGATAAAATTTTTACTTTGGTTTCATGGAGGTGAACATGGAGATGTGAATCGTTCCCCATCAGGAATCGGATCTCTTTTGTTATTGCTGAGGGTATTTGATATGTGTGCCCAGCAGAATGTGTCTACACCAATTGATAATGAAATTGCAATATTGCTCAGTAATCATGATTTACACATGTTCTAGAACTCTGTACATCAGTACCTGAGGTTGCTTGAATCTGGCATGTATAAATGTAGTAGACAGGCTTTTATTTTGTTGGATTTTAAATTGTATTTTAATTTTTATTAGTGTAACTTTATGATTTCTGATTTTTATGAATTTGTAAATGCTTTTATTTATCTTTTTCTTAAAGTTTCATGGTGTGGATTAGCACAGACATTGAGGAGGAGCATGACAGAGATGTGTGAATGACTAAAGTCCACCTCAGGAGCCTAGCACTGTCAGCCCTCAGACACTCGTCGTCATATGCTAGCTTCAGAGGCTGTGTTGTGTGTTCTGCTTTTTCTGAGGTAAATGACATACCTCTGAGATAACTTGCTAGGGCAGTCTTTCATATGGGGCATTATTTTTAATAATAACCTGCAAACACTCTATCTTCGAAAATAGAGCTAACTGATATTAGTTAATACTGATATTTTATGGGGAAAATGTGACTCTTTGATACTCCATGGGGTGTTTTAAGAGGATTGCCCTGCTTTTATATACCTGGGTAGCATTTACTATACAAGGTCTGGCAGAAGTAAGGCCTGCTTGAGTGATTGGTAGGGTAATAATATGGGTGTAATTATTTATAGTTTTAATTTGAAGATTTTACCTAAAATGTTGAATGGGTCTATGGCCATACCACCCTGAATGCTCCCAATCTGATCTAAAATGTCAAATGGTATGCTTGAGTGTGATATTATAGAATTACATGCTTATGATTTTGTAATAAAAGATTTTGTAAAAAAAAAAAGGGGGTATTATTTGTGCATGAAGCTGTATGTCAGTCACTGTGTAATGTAGGTATCTCTCAATATCTCTGTGAGTAGAAACTGCTATAATTACCATCTTCCAGAGAAGAAACGGATGTTAAAGCCAATAAATACACTGTCCTGAGGTGAGTCTCAAAGCTAGTGTGCAGAAGAGTTGGGGTGTGAATTGTCTGTTTCCAAGGTCCCCAAGGGAAAAAGAGAAGGCTGAGGGTAGACTTAAATTTCAGTCATTATTGTGATGCTATCAACTTGTATATAAAATGTCAATTCATTCTATGGTAAACTAATGCTCACGTCTGAAAATTAGATTAGCAGAAAACAGCACCTTCTGTTGAATGTAGTAGCTTCTTTGCTGCTGCAATAAGGAAAGTAACAGCAAACTTTCTTTACATTCACAAATAGTTTCCTGTTTGCCAGACTTTCATGTCCCTGTGCTGCTCTGTCTCTGTGCACCTGGTGCTCCCAGGCTTTGCTGCACATCAGATGGCCCAGCCTGTGGACTCACCGCAGCTGCTCTGGGACCCACTGCCTCCCAGACACTTGATGAATTAGTCACACAGGGTAAACCTGAACTCCTTTCCCTCAGCCCCATGTCACTTTATGGCTGTACTTTTGGGGGAACCCTTTGTCCAGGTACTTTACCTGAAGGCTTGCTTTGTTGTTTTATTAATGTACTCAAATTATAGTCACATTTTAATAACTTAGAATGAAAAAGAGCAGTTTGTACTGAAAATTAAAAGTGGTGTTTATTTTATTTTTCAGTTACAGTTTACTTTCAGCATTGTTTTGAATTAATTTTAGGTGTATCGCATAGTGGTTAGACAATCACGTACTGTACAAAGTGATCCCCCCAAAATGTCCAATAACCACCCGACACCATAGGTAGTTATTACAACATTATTGCCCATATTTCCTATGCTGTACTTTACATCCCTGTGACTAATTTTGTAACTGCCAATTTGTACTTCTTCCCTTCTGCGTTTTCACCCAGCCCCCCAAACACTGCCCTCTGGTAGCCCTCAGTCTGTCCTTGCTACCTGTGGTCTGTTTCTGTTTTGTGTGTACATTCATTTAAACAGTGGTGTTTATTAAACTGTTCTCACATCTCCCTGCACGTGTGCCATGGCAGATAAAACCAGCATGGCTTGGTATGGGGCTCCCACCACACACTTACCCCTTAACTTTACTAATAGCATTTTTCTTTTTTAGGTAACCTGCATCAGGGAAATTGAAACTGTTGGAAGTACAATCCTTTAAAATATTTTGACTCTTCATATTAATAAAAAACCTGTGGCTTCTTCTCCAGATGTAAAAATTGGATCTTTGAAAGCACAAAATGAGAAAGGGACTCAAAAGCAGATGCATTTTGCTTCTCTTTCACACTGCAGTTAGTTAATTCTTTGAAATACCACCCCATCCAACATTTCAGAGTTTTCATCATTCATTTTATACAGATTATATCAAAAGCCATGTTTTCTTAAACATTTAAGTTAGTTTTTTTTAGAATCCCTTTGAGAGCTAGTTTTCAAGTGTTCTTTAATTAAAAGGGAAAAGGTGTTTAATGATTAAGCTAATATATAACAGGTTATTTATTGCTACTTGTTAAGTCAGTTGGTTTTGTTGCAGATGAAGTGAGTATTAGGAGTAAGGAGAATGCTTTCATTCTGTAGCTGGTCTGTTTCTGTTTGAAAGCCTCTGTACTTAGGGACGCACTCTCAGTGGTGTGCCTCCGTTTTGCAGACTGGGGATGTGTCCTTGTGCAGACATTTCCACGGCTGCCTATCATGTGTGTGCGCATGTGTTACTGAGAATGAACATATTTACTTTAAGAAATTGGCTATTTGTAAAGCAATGTGTATCATTCGTAAGAATTCCAGAACAATGCTCGTGCCCCATTCATTCTGGAGCATATACAAAGCAGGACATGTTTTTTGATGGTTTTGCATTTGATAGAGTTGCAGCATGTTGGTCATTTTAGCTATTGATTAAAAACAGCCCATTAGTAGAGCAGAAGCAAATGCATGTTTGAAGGTGGGCAGTGATTCTCAAGCTGGAGTGACAACAGGACTACCCTAGTGTCTGTGATTGGTTTCAGTGGGTCTGAGATGGCATCCAGAAATCTGTTTTTTTTTAAAAGCTCCTCTGATGAGTTGAACTTAGATATCCCACAGACTTTTTTATCTGTGTTCTAGAAGTCAGGGTATCATCCTTACTATCCCACTATCAAGAGTAACTGCATGAAAATTCTTTTACATCAGCATATCTCATCCCTTGATATGCAGAAGGATCAGGTGTGGATTTTGTTAACATGCAGATTCTGATCCAGTGGGGCTGGGTGGGGTCTGGGACCCTGCATCTTTAACAGGCTCCCCAGGTGAGGCATATGCTGCCCATCCAGGCTGTAGTTGGATCACCAAAGCTTGATTTTTTTGATATATTGCAGAGTTTTTGAAAAGAAAGAAAGAATTTGAAAGTGTTGCTGGGTGTTTTTGTCTTTGTGGTTTTCTACTGAACACCTATCTCTCTCTCTCTCTCTCTCTCTCTGTCTCAGCCTTGGCTTCAGAGTATAACCACGTTTCTGAACATTAAGGAGCATTTTCAGAAAAAAGTGAAGATATGCGGGTGATGCTCCTCATGTATGTGGAGGCACAGAGGTTCTAAATTAGCCCCAATGTCCTGGCTCTGATAGCCCTGTAGGAATGCCATTCCCTCCTGCTAGGCTAGACAGAGGGGCAGTTAAGATTATTTTTGAGCCACTTTCTCTTATCCCCTCTATAGCTGCTTTTATGGAACCAAAACAGAATATAGTTTAACTCCAGGGTCACTGGAGAGGGATATTTGCATAAGAAGGTGGGAGAAGTAACAATCTAGTTTAGGATTTTCCTGCTGAAGTATAAATATTGACCTTGTAAGTGATTTGATAGAAGAGGTGGTTTGGTGGAAATAGGCGAAGTCACACCAGCTTTGTTTGAGTTTACCCTTGTCAACTTAATCTGTTCCTTGACTTTGAAAGCGCAGATGTCTGGTTCTTACTGAGATTTTAGGACTTTTTTTCCTTTGCATGAAAAGGGGTGAGGTGAGTTTTACTTGAAAACTATAATTAGGATTGTGGAAGGCAGAAAGTAGTAGGATGTTAGTGTCTGAGCTTGGTACTTACTCATAAATTCCCTTTATAATACTTGGGCTTTTTGGAAGAGGAGCGTGACAGTGGATTCAACTCTGAATTTCATCAGCACTTAGGGCATGGGATTTCTTCAGTGAGAATAAGATTCTTGGTCCTGAGGTGATGATCATCATCTCAGTGCCTTGGGACCGAATCTCTGGGCTGGGGGTAGGGGACGTTGGTTTTATTTGTTAAAAAACAGGAGTTAGACTTAAATGAGCTTTGTAGTCCATTAGCATCAGACATTCTTTGCTCTTTGTGTTGAAATCCTATTACAGCTGACCCTTTTATTCAGCCTATGGCGCTGCCTGGATCACACTGTGAATCTCCTTTAGCTGTTAGGATAACCAAGGTAACCACTTCTCAAAATATCCAATTGCATGTGTCATTCAATGTGAAGAATGTGTCTGATAATTCACGTTTTCAACCCATGAGTCCCTTGCCCAGTAGACATTAGGAAACTGGGGGTCGGTAGGACTGGGGTTGGGGGAAGCCCTGCTTTGTTGCTGTCATCTCTGTTAGGCCGGTCTTGGCATTTACCGTGAACTATGTATATATCCTTGTTCTCCTAACTTCCCTTTCTAAGGAACGTGGGAGGTAAGTAGGCAGTGTGGGAACGTTCACTGAGTGGGACAGGAGTGTAGAAATCTGGTACTAGAAGGGACCTGAAGTAGCCTGTAGTACAGGAGTCTCAAACTTGAATTGTTATGGGAGCTACACAGGTAATTTAAAAGAAAACAGGCTACGGAGAGAGAGCAGAGAAACTGACAGTGTTGCTGTCCTAGCCCTTCCCACTGCTGTGTTGTCAGGTCTTCTGAATTTTCTAGAGATGCCAAAAAGCAGAGTGAACTGGAGATTTGTTCATTTTACTCATTGGGACTCCACTGAATAAAAGAGGAAGGAAGGGAGGAGGCAAATGTGTGTAGTACATTTCCATTTTCTGGGAACACCAGCAGATTTTGTCAGCAATTGAAAAACTATCAAACAATGACACTTCACTGCAGTTGACTTGGGAGGGAGATAGGTGCTCCTGCTCTGTGACCATCAAAAAATGATGAATCTTGACAAAAGCAGTGTCCACATTAAAAAAATGTAGGCCTCATCCCTCCAAGTTCAGCCCTCTTAGATATTAAAATATAACAAGAGCTTCCTTTGGGTCAGTAAGCCTGAACATCATCTTTTTATCTCAGAGAAAATAAAATTATATCTCGAACTCATCCACTATTGTGCCAGCTCTGAATTTTCCCTATTTTGCCTTGCTGGTTTTTTAGATCTACCTGTGTTAATTAAAAAAAAAAAGACATTATTACATGCAAATCACCTTTTTTTTTTTCCAAGCTGTTACCTATAAACATAGCTGCAACAGAATATCTAGCCTTACACTTCCCCTTTCAGTTGGGGTTAACTCAGTACTTAAACTCCTGAGGATTTAGTCTTGATTCTAATTTCTGTACTATGTAAGAAGTTTCTGTATATGAGAGCTTTTCATGTTTCCTTTACAGTTCCCTTTGATGACATTTCAAAAGACACAGGGTTGTAGGTATTAGAAATGGAAATAAATTTCACCTTTGGGGGCCTCCAAGGTATTTAATTTTAGAGGCATTATAGGTAAAATTTTTGCAATTGCACATACATCTCTAACTTGTTGACACTGACTTCTGCCATAGATGTATGTGACCACCTACACAGAGGGTGCATGCCTTCATACATGAGAGAAGTATAATTAATTTTTCTTGGAAAGCTGCATCCCAGGAAGCTATTGTTTTACAACTATGATAGCCTGGAGTTAGCACACATATTTATTTCGCGTTTTGGCAATTCCTTTTCTACATAGACCATTTTTTCCCATTTGACAACCGTTGGGTAATTTAACACCTACACAGATGAGACCCAGTATTGTCTTCCTTTATGGTTCCCGTATGTTTTTTTCATTTTTTTAAATGGGGGGTAGCCACTTAATGTGTTAGTCCAAGTGTTAAAAAGATGGTGCACCCCTGATGACATGTAACCACCTCTCAGCCCTACCGGGGCATATCAGGAGCATTTCCAAATTACTAGTATTTTAATTATGTATTGTTCATCAGTTTAATTGTATTTAATTGGCATTGTGTTTTGTTTTTTTGTTTCAATAAAAGGATTATTGGAATTACTTTTTTTAAAAGCCCACTTAAATCAAGCTCTCTCATTTAAAACACACGTACAAATTCCTTAACATGTATTTTATTCCACATGTCTTTTATCTTCCTTCACAAGCTTTCTGAGAATAAGTACTGCATGTTGAAGTTTACCTTTGCCTTTATGTGCTCTATCCACATGCTTAACATTGAGTACATTTGAGTTGCATTTCACTGGGCTTTCACAACCCTTTTATAAAGGGACTGATCTGTTAACATCTCCCTGTTTAGATCTAACAGACAGGATGTTCTTCCATACAAAGCAGTGTTCCTCGTCTTTCTGGTCTGCCAGTAAGTGAATGATTTCAGGCCTGGTGGGTAATACTTGTGTCCATGCATAACACAGCCCGGCCACGGTAGTAGGCAGCTGTGTGTAATTTTGAACTCCACTCATTGAACTGTAATAAAACAATATAAGCACTGCTTGGGGGGAAGATTGGATGCAGTTATCCTTTCACAAGGCTCAGGCATATGAAAGCAGTGCTGGCTGACAAGAGGATTTTGAGATTTGATTTTGATTGAATTGCAGAATTGAACAGGCCAGGAATATCAGTGGAAGGCTAAATGCCTATAGTGCCATAAAGTTTTATTCATGTGAGGCTTTCCAATATCAAGTAGATGGATTATTGGAAAAGGTGTCAAGGGACATGAAATGGAAATGCCCAAAAACATAAAATGTAGGCAGGAGGCAAAAATTACTTTTTGCTTAGTATATAATTAGGTCTCAAAACAGAGAGAGAGAGAGAGAGAGAGAGAGAGAGAGAGAGAGAGAGAGAAGAGGAGGGGAGGGGAGGGGAGGGGAGGGGAGGGGAGAGGAGAGGAGAGAGAATATTCCATAGAATTGTTTATTTTTTCCAACTCATCATGTCATTTATTTTATTTCTTCCATAGTAATTGAATTTAGCAGAATTTATTAATTAATAGGAGATCTTCTTATGCTATTATTTAATTTTGTTCAAAATTAACATAAAGAGATAGGCTTTCTTGAAAAAGAGAAAAGAACCAAGATATATCACCATGTATTAGACACAGTGAACTATTATGTTCAGAAACAGGAAAGAGGCATGGGCTCACACATCCTAACATACTTACTTATTTCATAGCTCGGCAGTGCCTGCAGGGTCCCCCACACATTTGCACTGGACAGCTGATAGCAAAAACTCATGTAGTATTGGAGAATGCCATTCATTGGAGATGAACTGGTGATTCTATGGTGAAGTTATACAGAAGGTTGGGATGGGGAGAGCCACATTTATTACGTCTTCTGTCTGGGTTCTTTATTTATGTACAGTGTTTCTACTTACGTCATTAGTAAAGTACATCTCAATATTGCCAGTATGGAAGTGAAGAAATGCCTGTAATTTTTCAGTTTTGAATCTGTTCTGCATTTCTAACCAGAGTAGTATCAGTTTAATAATTGAAATTAGAAATATATAAACTTTGACTGTAGTGTGCAGGTGTGATTTTTCCTTTGTCCTCCTCCTACTTCTTGTTCTAATGTATTATGTATTAGAAACATGTTTATTTGTAAATGAGGCTTTGCGAGGTTAAAATGGAAAATCAGAAAGGAAAATTTGAACATTGAGGGCCTTATGTTTCTTAAGCTGCCCTTTTCCTTTAATGTACAATTTAAAAGAAATGGCATGCTTTAACATTGTGTTTACCTCTTTGAGATTTGTAAAACTTTAAACCCCAAGTTCCATTGATCTGTGTTTGAATGTAATTAGATATACTTTATTATTGTTTAGTTTTTTAAAAAACAACTCTATGAATCTTTATCTAATTGAATGATGATTTGTTTACAAGTAGCCCTTGAAAAGAAAAGGGAGTCATCAACCTGAGTGGTCAGGTGGCATGATCAGTAAGTGGTCCCTTTTAATTTTAAGTTGTGTCTTCTCTTCCCCTAGCATTTAGGCACAAATGACATCTGAGAATGGGATTTTCTGCTGTTCTGGAATTAATCCAAATTTGCATGGGAGTGGACAGGAAAACATTGTTTAGGAAATGCTCACAAAGTTGTAAAGGGCTGCCTTTGAACTTGGTAAGATTGAAGGAAATTGTCCCTTTCCTAGGCTGCTCCCAGCCATGAAATTCTGGTCTTGAAGGGAGAGATCTGTTGTAATGTTACCCATCAGTTTACATCTTGATGCCTGGTTGCAAGTTACCACCATACACACAAAGACATGGAAATCACATTTTGCTTTCATCTGCCTTAAATGCTGGACAAAGGAGAGGAAAGCAAGGCGCCTGGGGTGCAAAATTTAAGGAGGTAATCACTCTAGGTGCTGACCTTGAACTTGGGTGACTCCAAGAGTGGTACCTCCTTAAATTTTGCACCCAGGCTTTTCACTTGTTTCTTCTAATTCTGGGCCCATCTGTTACACTTTTGGAAGGCTGTGTTTGGTCTGCATTTTTGCAATTAAAAAAAAAATCTTTGACCTAAGTGAAGCATATCACCTCTTTACTATTTCTGTAACCTACCTTGCTTTTCTTACATCAAATTTTAAAAAAACATGACAGTGAATGTGATTATACAATATTGTTTGATTACTATTTCCATTCAGCTTTCCCAGATTGGCAGACATTCTGTGTTGGAACCAAAATGCAATTTTGAATCAGGTCTGGTCATAACATGTATTCTTTTCTTTGATCTCACTGGAGCTAGGGTTTTACATTAGCTAATAAACTTAGCATGCCATACACCTTATTAAGTTGTACAGTTGCAAGTGCCCTCTGTTCAAAAGACATGTGCTGGCATTACCAGGTTGAAGTTTGCTAAGCAGGTTTCGAAGGATTAATACTTTGCAATTATTTGACTCTGAAATTGTGGAAATGGTAACTTGGTGTTCAAAGCAAAGCAGTTAAGTTTGTACTAGGCATTTTAACTTGGGACACTAAATAAGAACGACCTTTGTTTCTGATAGTACACCACCTATAATTATTAGTATCTCATGAAGAGCTCTCCCCAAATTCCTCCCATTTCATCCTCAGGAAAACCCAGTTTGGTGGGTACCATTTTTACCTACTAGTTTCCAGTTGAGGAAATTACAGTGTGAAGAAATGAGATTATTTGTCCAAGTTCACAGCTCAAAACAACAGGGGAACCCTTGAGTTCTTAATAGAAGTGCTCTTATCCACTGCATAATCCTTTCAATTATTGTCTAGGGACGTCAGTATAGGTGCGTCTGCCTTTTGGAAGAGGTACTGGAATACCCTTAAGTATTGCTTGTATCTTATAAGTCAACAGCCTTCATTTGCAGAACTGTTAACACATGAAGTGCCCATACTAAGGTTTTGTAGACTTATGGAGCAGGATTTTGTGCATTTCTTGTGGAAGCCATTCAGAGAGAGATGTGTAAGGGAACAGAGACCATGGGAATCCTCAACTCTGGTCATAGAGAAGATCTCTTGACAGAGCAGAGATAACTGTTGATCATTATGATTGAAGTCTTAGGACTGCATTTCTGCACTGGGCTCCCTACCCCAGGCTGGCAGCGTTCACATTACTTAGCAGGGAAGTGTTGCTTGGGTCCCTCAGCCCGTGAGGGGGTTCCCTGAGGCCTGGCATTGTCTAGTGTGTATGTGGTGTGTATGAACAAATTCTCTTTCTTAAAAGGTGAAATTGTTTAAGAAAACTGGAAGAATGAGTCATTTCAGGTTTTTGTCTCAGAACATGTATACACTTGTGTCTGGCTGATTCAAAAGCATTGAAGTTTCTCTGTGATCCTGAGTAAGACAAAAGGGAGAGAAATAGGCTTCTATCTTCCCCCAGTCCGGTGAGCATGCAAGTTTAATGTATTTAAAAGGCTAGGTTCATTTAGAAGGACCCTGCTTCTATATGGTAAAACCTGTTTCTTAACAGGTAAAACACTTTGAGCATGGATGGCCTTCCTTTTCATCATCTTGCTATTAGCAAGAGGCCTTTCCACACTTCTTTAATAGTTCCTCTCATTTCCTGTGTGGTACCTGGTATGATGATTTCACATCTGCACAAATAAAATGCATAATGGGAATGGAGCAAATCAGCATTCTGAAACTGTGGAGCTAGCTCACCTGTCACTTCTCTTTCAGCTACAGTGATTCCCATCTGGATCCTACTCTAACCCATAGTAGCTGGTTGCCAGTCCACTGCCCAGGTATCATCCTGCCTCAGTCTGTTCATCTGTTAAATGGGTATTATTCTTTGTAAGCTCTTGGGGGAATCCTCCTATACTGGTCCTGACCAGGTATTGAACCTGCAACTTAGGTAGGTGCCCTGACCAGGGATTGAACCCAACCTTTTGGTATAGAACGACACTCCAACCGAGTCACTTTGCCAGGGCAGGCCAAACATATTTTGTTTGACTTATGTGATGTTCTAAATAAAATATTTTAATTGATCAATTCTTTTTACTGAGATTCTAGTGCAAAACGTAGATGTCTGTCTGCTTTTCACAGATCAAGAGATGTGGCAACATTAGCCTTTCCCCCATACTGGGGGCCAAGGTACTGATTTAGATGGGGCTTGTCAAGCTGTCCATTTTGGTTGCTTCCCACACTCTTTAGAGTTTGACTCTCTGCTTGCTTCAGTCATTTAAGCAACTGCCTGGTTCCTGTGGACATTTGAGTTTGAACCCCTGATAGAGAGTGTTCTCTGAAATATATGGACCCGTATACATTACATGAGTGTGTTTACATAGTTAGTACTGACACTTGTTCCTGCCAAGGAATGTGCAGCTGGATTTGTAGAAAATTCCAGTTTTTTAATCTCTTAAATGATTTAAACTTTCTGGAAGTTGTGCATCCCATATAAACAATGGGATCCATAGAAAAACACACTCATTGGAGAATTACGAGGCATATAATTTTGTCTTTAAATCTTATGAGTGAATTGTAAGAACATGACTTCATAGGAACCTCTGAGACATTATAGCATTTTAATAACACTTTACCACTACCTGTGATGCTTCATTTTTACTTTTATTCATTTAACAAACCTCCCTCCCCCGAATCTCTCTGTCCTAGGCGTCTTGGCCCTGTCTCCAGCTCCACCCTTCCTTGCCCCAGGGAAGCTTCCTGGTTCCCTCCCTCCCTAGGGCAGGGGCTCCAGGGCCACGTCCTGTCTGCAAAGAGTTTATGAGGTTTTACCCACTCCTCCATTCCAGAACGTACTTGTCCCTTTCTCATCACTTTCCCTGCTTCTTCTGGGGCTGCCAACAATGCATTTTATCATCCCATCTGCTGCAAATGCTGCTACCACCACTGTGCCTGAGTCTGCATGTCCACAGTGATAAAGAAAAAAAATCAGTGGGTGCCCGTGAATGACAACAGCTTTTATGGAAGGTCAGTCCCCGCAGGATGTTAGAGCCCCCACTTCTCCAGTGGGTCCAGGCTTCCCAGGGAAGGGCAAGAGCTGTGTTTTGTTTCCGTCCCTATGGCAACCAGGTATTCCATATCAGTTCTTGAATTCATTCATTCAGTCACTGATTCACCCATGAGTTCTTTTTAGTACATTTATAGAATGCCTGTGATGTATGAGGCAGTGGCCCTTTCAACAGTCTATGAAGAGAGACTTCTGGCCTGGTCCTGTAACAAGACATAAATGGGAAATTCGAACTCTGGGGAATGCAGCAAAGATATGCCTCATGAAAGAGTGAATTGACTTTGCTGAATGCCATGGAATTCAGATACTCTTACAATCTTAGAACTTCTTGAGAAGTTCTCTGGATGGAGCTCATTTAGGAGGCAGCATGTGTCGTGGCTGGAACATGGTCTTCTGGTCCCAAGCCAGACCCTGTGGCTGCCATTGACATTGTAGTGACATGTGGGCACTGTTCCTGCCATTGGCAGCCCTAATTCAGATAAACTGAGTTGGAGTCCAACATGTATTTCTTTAGTTCTCCCAAATTTGAGGGTTATGGAATCTGCCTCACAGTTATCACAGGAGAGGACTAAGGGAGGAGGCTTATTAAAGCCCTGTGTATACCACCTGCTGTCACCATTGCTGATGATGACATTAGTGGTCTCTTTTTGAATATTTTTCCCTGCTTGGGCCACGTGGTGCACTCTGAAAAGAATATCCTTCATGTTTCCCAGAAAATTGAGGTCACCAGCTCGTTTCCCTCTTGAACTTTCTACCTGCCTGCCCTGGTCCTCTTTTCCCTCCTGGTCCCCTGGGCTGAGTTATACACAGACTTGTGCAGCACATCCCTCCCAAGTGTCAGTGCCGCTCTGTCTGCAGCCAGCCGGTTTGATTTGGCTGCTTATCTGATCCAGGGAAGAAGCTGCACTGCTCAGCACTGTGTGGGCCAGCTATGGGCTGCCCATAATAATACAGTCATGAAGGTTAACAGGGAAAAGTGGGTCCAGGAGTGATTCTAGGCTACTGGCAGTCCTGCTGAATTAGGAGCTCCCACCAGTGACAACTGTAGCAAGAAGCATATTAAACTCCTATCTACCATCTCGTTGCCTTCCCTCCCCTTTCCTGTTTGGACTTGAGAGGCGATTGGAGCCAGGCCGACAGTTGGCGGAAGTGCTGCAAGGAGAGAGTGTTTATTTACAGCGATCGGGCGGGCTTGTTCAGGATGCGGTTTCTTGCAGGAAGTTCTGTCCCCACCCCCGGGTTTGATCATTTCTCCAAAAAAAAAAAAAAAATTCCGTGATTGTTGGAGGCCCTGCTCTGGCATGGAGCAGCACTGTAATCTGTCTGTTCTTGGAGGCTTGCTGTGTGTGCCCTCTCAGGAGGGCCTGGATAGGGGCTCAAGGCCCCCAGCACTGCTCTCCATGTGTTCAGAGGCAGCCGCAATCACTAGGCCCCTAAAGAGGGAAGTGGGCTGAGCACACGTGCTGTAAGCTGTGCTGGGTGCTGGCCATTCTGTTAACAGAAACCAGCGCCAGTTGGGGTTATTATACTGGGTATTTTAGAGAGAAATCACTTGGAGGTGAAGTCAGAGACACCAGTGCTTAAGCAGCAAGTTATTTGAGTTATAAACCAACCAGACTGAGGCCGAATACCAAACTGCTTGTCCAATGTTTGGGGTGCCTTTTGTTTTGGGAGTCTTGTAGAGTGTTGGAAAAGAAGGGTGAAAGGCATTTTGTTGACGAGTTTATTTTATTTTCTTAAGTTAGTATATGATAATACTATAGAATTTTCTCATAACCTGAGCACTGGTCTCTGTTTCTTCTTAAAAAATATATACGAGCTGAGGAAAAATTGCAATAGGATATAAAATGGAAATGAAATCTCCATGCCCAGGTTCCTGACCTGTCTCAAATCTCTGAAGTCCCCAGGAACCAGCACCATCAGCATCACCTGGGAAATTGTTAGAGATGCAAGTTCCTGGGTTGTCAGAGGAAACCTACAAAATCAGAAAACCCGTGATGGGTCATGGAAATCTGCCTTTTAACAAGTCCTCCCCATGATCCTGATGGCCACTAATATTTGAGAACCACGAACTGAAGGCAGTAGCTTTCAAACTTGAGGGTGCATTAGAATTATCTGGAGGGTTAGCTTGTTAAAACTACAGGTGCTCTAGTCACACCCCCAGAGACTGATTCAGTTTGTTGCCAGATGGGGCTGAGAATTTGCATGCTCCTTCTTCTTCTTTTCATTCTTTTCCTTCTTCTCCTCCTTTTTCTCTTTCTGCTCTTCCTCCTCCTTCCCCTCCTCCTCTCTGCTCCTTCACCTCCTTCTCTTTCTCTTGCCAAGCATCCTTGCCCACCAATCCCCCTTCCCCTGTGGTTTGGACACTGGTCCTGGACCTTTGATAAACCCTGATTTTGGGTGTGTCAGTCAGTGTTGTTAGGAAAACAAATACAAAACAGAAAACCAAAACTGGGGAATGGAGGAAGTGTCCCGTATTTGTTGAGGCCATGGCTAATTTGGTGCATGATGGTACTGACAATAAAGAGGACCTTGGCACCTGTGTAACTTTCCCCAGATGTCCCAAATGCCGATCTCATTGCAAGAGTCTTTATGACCAATTTCTGCAACTAAGAAATCCACCCTTCCTTTTGAGAAACTCTTGTGGAGACTGCCAAAATTACTTGGGCCTTCTCAAGATTCAGAGAAAATTGCCTTTTCCACCTATAGGTATCTCCCCAAATGTTGTACGTGATCTCTTAATGTGCTGATTTTTGGCTTCTAAAGGTCTGCAAAAAATCCTAGTACATGGATATAATTTTGAGCTGATTGACTTTATTTGTAGAATATGGCAGACAAAGGTGAGGGTGTGTTGTAATAGGCAGTATAGACAAAAACATGTAAGACATCCACAGTCCTGTCTCAAGGAGCTCCCAGTCTAGCTGGTTAATAGTTAACATAGAAAAGTGTGTGTAGAATAGAAGGATGTGACAGTGCAGAACTGGTGCAAAAGGAACAACAAGCTGTGAGGAATATGGGAAAACTTCACAGAAGTGGTGCAGCAAGCCTGAGCAAGGTTTTGAAGGATGAATAGGAGTTACCTCAGATGGTTCCAGAGGAAGAATATAAACATAGTCAAAGGCAGTGGCTAGGGATGTAGCTATACCTCCTGAGATACTAAGTGTTTGGGAATCCTTCAAAGTTGTTTAGGAATGACTTCTGAATTGGAATATTCTGGGAAGATACTGTAGGAACTTAGTTGTTAAGATCATCTTGATGCAAATAACTGGTCAGAGTGGAAGAATGTTAGAATGCACAAAGGACAGTAATATATATAACTTAGAGAAAATATTTTTTCCTAAGGTTTCTCCCTTGGATCCTAAAGTTCTTCCATAGTTTATGTGGGGTGGACAGGCTGCCAAGATGAGCAGGGGATTTGCGTGGGAGAGGGAATCACCTGGCATAAGGGTTGCCTGTGCCAGGGTTCTCCACTGGGTTTTGTTGTACATGAGTGTGTTGATGAACTTCTCACCGAGTTCTGGAATAGAAGGGTTTAGGAAGGAGAGGTAAGAATGCCACTCTGGAGGTCTGCAGAACTTATTTAAAATCCTACCCATGGCCCTAACTTTGGACAGATTCTTGACCTCTTCAAATGTTTTCCCCAGTAAAGGTGGGGTCATAGCAGTATCTTCTGCGAGTGTTGAATAAATAATGCAGAGAGAGAATTTAGCACTGTGCTTAGCAGGTTAGTAACCACTCACTCTACTGGCTGTTCAAAGGCATGTGTAAAAGAAAGAAATAAACCCACAACAAACCTGGTCTCTGAATTCTGGGCCAATCTAGAGTGGAATTTTCAACCGTGGCACTATTGACATTTGAGGCCAGAAAGTCCTTTGTTGTGTATGGGGGTGCTGTGCATTGTGGGATGTGTAGCAGTAACCCTGCTTCTAACCTACTAGGTGCCCATAAACCCTCCTCCATGACAACTCAGACAGTTTTCAGACATTTCAATCTGTTTCCTAGGGGGATGGGGTCATTTTGATGATAACCCCTGGCCTAGGTGACAGGCCATTGAGGGGCAAGCCATGATTTGCAACCTTAATTACACTGACCGAGGCATGTTAAACTGAAATGGGTCTCTAATTCAGAACATGGGAAAAAGAATACCCAGGGTAGCTTAAAGAATAGATACATGATGTTTGCAACAGAGAATGCAGTTAGTTTTAAAAACAATCATCTGGTACTTAAGTCCTAGCACACTTCACATCCAGGCACATGTGAGGTCATTTTCACAGTTATTCAGTTAATTCTGGTTTTATTTTAATAAAGAGGAACAAGGTCCTTGGGCCACTTATCTTTACAAGGCATTTTTCTTCTTAAAATATTTTTTTACTTGTAAAATACAAATAATATGAATTTACTATCTTAGCCATTCCAAAATACACAGGTCAGTAGTGTTAAGTATTGTAAAACTAGTCTCCAGGACATTTTCATCTTTTTTTTCAAATGTGTAGTTTTTTAAATTAAGTCATGTTTACTTTATTCTATTACAGTTGTCCCAATTTCTCACCCTTTGTCCTCCTCCACCCATCCCACTGCCCACACCCACAGTCAGTTTTCACACTGTTGTCCATGTCCCTGGGTCATTCATACATGTTCTTTGTCTAGTCCCTTCCCCTTCTTTCCACCATTATATCCTTTCCCCTTCCCTTCCAGTCACTTTGATTCCTTTCCATGTTTCCATGCCTGTGGTTTTATTTTGTTTGTTAATTTATTTTGTTCATTAGATTCCTCTGATAGGTGAGATCAGATGGTATTTGTATTTCACTGACTGGTTTATTTAATTTAGCATAATACTCTTCATTTCCATCCATGTTGTCGCAAAAGGTAGGAGTTCCTTTTTTCTTTCTGTTGCATAGTATTCCATTGTATAAATATACCACAGTTTTTGATCCTCTCATTTACTGATGGGCACTGAGGCTCTTTCTAGCACTTTGCTATTGTAAATTGTGCTGCTGTGAACACTGGGGTGCATAAGTTCTTTTGAATTGGTGATTTCAGATTCTTAGAGTATATTCCCAGCAGCAGAATTGCTGGGTCAAAAGGCAGTTCCACTTTTGGGTTTTTAAGGAAGTTCCACACCGTTTTCCACAGTGGCTGCACCAGTTTGCATCCCCACTAGCAGTGCAGTAGGGTTCCCTTTTGTCTGCATCCTTGCTAGCCCTTGTTGTTTGTTGATTTCTTGATGGTAGCCAATCTGACAGGTATGAGGTGATATCTCATTGTGGTTTTAATTTGCATCTCTCTGATGGCTAGTGATGCCGAGCATTTTTTCATATGTCTCTGAGCCCTCTGTATGTCCTCCTTAGAGAAGTGTCTGTTCTGTCCTTTGCCCATATTTTAATTGGATTGTTTGTCTTCCTGTGTTGAGTCATATGAGTTCTTTACATATAGGGTCCTGCAGAAGTAACACCTGCTTGAGTGTGGTTGGTAGGGTAATAATATGGTTGTAATAATTTATAGTTTAAATGTGAACATTTCACCTAAAATGTCATATGGTGTGCTTGAGTGTGATACTGTTATGTTACAGAATTATATGCTTATGGTTTTGCAATAAAAAAGGGGCACTATTTGTGCTGGGCTCTGTGTTTTGGAGATCAAACCCTCATATCATTGGCAAATATGTTCTCCCATACAGTTGTTTCTCTTTTCATTTTGATGATTATTTCTTTAGCCATGCAGAAGCTTTTTAGTTTTATGTAGTCCCACTTGTTTATCTTTTCCTTGCCCTAGGGAATATGCTGGCTACGTGGGATATCTGAAATTTTCCTGCTATGTTTTCATCTAGCACTTTTATGGTGTCATGAATTTAATATTTAAGTCTTTTATCCATTTGGAGGTTTTATTCTGGTGTATGGTGTAAGCTGGTGATCAAGTTTCATTGTTTTGCATGAACCAGTCCAGTTCTCCCAACACCATTTGAAGAGGCTATTTTTACTCCATTTTATGCTTCTTCTCCCTTTGTCAAATATTAATTAACCATAGAGACTTGGGTTTCTTTCTGTGTTCTCTGTTCTGTTCCATTGGTCTATGGTGTCTGTTCTTATGCCAGTACCAGACTGTTTTGATTGTAGTGCCCTTGTAGAATAGTTTGATATCAGGTATTGTGATCCCTCCTACTTTGTTCTTCTTTGTCAAATTGCTGAGGCTATTTGGGGTCTTTTTTGGTTCCATATAAATTTTTGAAATATTTGTCCTAGATCTGTGAAATATGCCATTGGTATTTTAATAGGAATTGTGTCGAATCTATAGATTGCTTTGGGTAGTATAGACATTTTAATGATATTAGTTTTTCCAATCCATGAGCACAGTATATGCTTCCATTTGTTTGTATCTTCCTTAATTTCTTTCTTCAGTGTGGTGTAGTTTTCCAAGTACAGGTCCTTTACCCACTTGGTTAAGTTTATTCCTAGGTACTTCATCTTTCTTTTTGCTATATTAAATGGGATGTTCTTTCTGTTTCTGATATTTCATTGTTTGTGTACAAAAATGCCTTCAATTTCTGAATACTGACCTTGTATCCTGCTGCTTTGCCAAATTCGCTTATTAGATCGAGTAGTTTTTTGGTGGAGGCAATAAGGTTTTTTATGTACACTATCATGTCATCTACAAATAATGAGTCTTACTTCCTCTTTTCCAATTTGGATGCCTTTTATTTCTTTTACTTGTCTTATTGTTGTGACTAAAACTTCCAGTACTATGTTGAATAAGAGTGGTGAAAGCAGACACCCTTGTCTTGTTCCTGATCTTAAAGGAAAAACTTTTAGTTTTTGCCTGTTGAGTATAATGTTGATTGTACGTTTGTTGTACATGGCTTTTATTATGTTGAGGTATGCTCCCTTTATTCCCACTTTGCTGAGTATTTTTATCACAAATGGGTGCTGGATTTTATCAAATGCCTTTTCAGCATCTATTGATATTATGTGGGTTTTTTCTTCATTTTGTTTATGTGGTGTATTAAATTTATTGATTTTTGAATATTGTACTATCCTTGCATCCCTGGGGTGAATCTCACTTGATCCTGATATATGATCTTTTTAATGTATTTCTGAATCTGGATTGCCGATATTTTGTTGAGGATTTTAGCAGCTTTGTTCATCAGCAATATTGGCCTTTAGTTTTCTTTCTTTGCTGTGTCTATGCCTGATTTTCAAATTAGGAAGGGATTGGCACAAAATATTCCAGGTAATATACTGGCTTCATAAAAAGCGTTGGGAATCTTCTCTCTTCCTGAGTTTGTTGGGATAGTTTGAGAAGGATAGGGGTTAGTTCTTCCTTAAGTGTTTGGTAAAATTTAGCTGTGAAGCCATCTGGCCTAGGGCTTTTGTGTGCTGGTAGTTTTTTGATTACTTCTTCAATTTCACTAGTTGTTATCAGTCTATTAAGGCTTTCTGCTTCTTCTTGATTCAGTTTTGGCAGATTGTATATTTCTAGAAATTTGTCAGTTTCGCCAAGGTTGTACAATTCCTTGGCATAGTAATTTCTTACAATCCTTTCTATTTCTGTGGTATCAGTTATAACTTCTCTTTCATTTCTGATTTTATTTATTTGGGTTTGTTTGCTTTTTCCCTGGATGATTCTGGTTAAAGGCTTGTCAATTTTGTTTATCTTTTTAAAGAACCAGCTCCTGGATTTATTGATCCTTTTAATTGTTCCTTTAGTCTCTATGTCATTTAACTCTGCCCTGATCTTGATTATTTCCTTCCTTCTACTCGCTCTTGGCATTGTCTGTCATTCTTTTTCTAGTTCTCGTAGGTTTAGGGTTTGGTTGTTTAGACTTCTGTATCTTCTTTAGGTAGGCCTGTATTGCTATGAATTTCCTCTCAGTGTGTGTCCCATAGGTTTTGGTTTGCTGTGTGCTCTTTTTCATTTGTTTCCATACTTTTTGCTTTCTCCCTTGGTCTCATTGTTGATCCATTCATTATTTAATAACATGTTATTCAGTCTCCATGTATTTGAATGTTTTTAAGTTTTTTCCTTGAGGTTGCTTTCGAGTTTCAATCCATTGTGATCTGAATACATGCTTGATATGATTTTAATTTTCTTGAATTTATCAAGGTTTGTTTTGTGTTCTACTATGTGGTCTATCTTTGAAAATGTTTTATGTGCATATGAAAAGAATGTGTATTTTGCCTCTTCGTGGTGAAAGGTTCTGTATGTATCATTAAGTCCATTTGATCTAGAGTTCATTAAGTGCCACAATATTCTTGTTGATTCTTTGTTTGCAAGATCTATCCCTTGTTACCAATGTGGTGTTAAAATCCCTTACTATGACTGTATTGTTGTCAATATCTTTCTTGAAGTCCTTCAAGGTTTTCAAAATTTTCTTTATATATTTAGTTGCTCCTATGTTGGGTACATATATGTTTACAAGGGCTATGTCCTCCTATTGGATTATTCCTTTAAGTATTATGCCATGACCGTCTTTGTCCCTTTTTATGACTTTTGTTTTGAAGTCTATTTTGTATGATATAAGTATTACTATCCCAGCTTTCTTTTCATGTCTGTTTGCTTGGAATATTTTTTCCATCCCTTCACTTTAAACCTGTGTACATCTTTTGTTCTGAGGTGGGTCTCTTGCAGACAGCATACCTATGGGTCATGTTTTCTTATCCATTCGGTTTACCTATGTCTTGATTGGAGCATTTCATCTATTTATGTTTAAGGTTATTATTGATAGGTACTTATTTATTGCCACTTTCCCCATATCTGCATCTCTCTCTCTTCTCCTTTTTATAGCAGTCCCTTTAGCATCTCTTGCTAAATGCATCTCCACCAAGTCCCTTTAGCTACCCCATATAGGATTCCCATTAGCATCTCTTGCAGTGCTGGCTTGCTTTCTTTTGTTTGGGAATCTCTTTATTTTGCCTTTCATTTTAAATGACAGCTTTGCTGGGTAGAGTAGTCTTGGTTGTAGGTCCTTGCTTTTCATTACCTGGAATGTTTTGTGCCAGTCTCTTCTGGCTTGTAGTGTTTCTGTTGAGAATTCAGCTGATAGCTTTAAGAGAGCTCCCTTGTATGCCACTGCTGTTTCTCCCTTGCTGCCTTTAAGATTCTCTTTTGTCTTTAACATTTGCCATTTTAATCATAATGTGTCTTAGAGGAAGTCTCTCTGGGTTCATCTTGTAGGGGACCCTCTGTGCTTCCTGATCTGATGTGATTTTTCCCTCACCAAGTTAGGGAAGTTTTCTGTCATTTTTTCAAAGAAGTTTTCTATCCCTTGCTCCTTTTCTCTCCCCTTCTCATATTCCTATGATGTGAATATTGTTACATTTTATGTTTTCCTGAAGCTCCCTTAAACTGTCCTCATTCTTTTTTGGTCTTTTTTTTATTTCATTGCTCTGACTGGGTATTTATTTCTACCATGTCTTCTAGCTTGCTGATTTGGTCCTCTGCTTCATCTAGCCTGTTTTTAATTCCTTCTAGTGTCTTTTTCATTTCACCTATTATATTCTTAATTTCTCTCTGGTTTTTATTCATTGTTTTATGTCCTTTTTTAAGCCACTTTAGATCCCACAAAGCTCCTTATAGTTCTCACTGAGTTCCTTGAGTATCCTTATAACCATTATTTTGAATTCTGTGTCTGATAGACTGTTTGCCCTAATTTCATTTAGCTCTTTATCTGGGGATTCCGCCTTTCCTTTTGATTGGGGATTCTTCGTTGTCTCCCCATTTTAGGTGACTCTTTTTGTTTGTTTCTGCATCTCAGGTTGCTTAGCTTCATGTGTGCCTGTCTTCATGGGGTGGACTTCTGTGGTAGGATTTCTGTGGCACTCAGTGGTCCAGTCTCTTTGATCTCCTGCTCTGGGTGCTGTAGGGTTGCCCTTCATTCAGTTTATGTGGGGTCTCTTGTTGTGCTTGGGCTTTGATTATTGGTGGCTCATTTATTGGTGGGTTCTCCCTTCTAGCTGGCTGACTGGAAGTCACAACCCCCACCATGTCTCGCATGTACCTTTTGAGAAGCTTCTGTACACCTTTGCTTCCAAACTTCATGTCAGCTAAAATTCCCTTGGATGTTCAGTGTATTTTTCAGAAGATCAGCTAGGTGTCCAAATTGGGTACAAGAGCAAGTGGACTTAGCTGCAAGTGGGCTGCCATTTTCTACTCTAGAACTTTAGCATGTTGCAGTGGTGAAACTCTTTACCCTGTTAAACAAAACTCCTATTTTCTCCTCTCTGTGTTGCCAAAGTGTTTAGTTATGTCAGAAGGGTGCTGTAACATGCAGACTCTAGGAGAAAGACGTCTCCCATTCTGCTCCTTCTCCATGAACCTGATTATTCTAGGCACCTCATAGAAATGGAATCATACTGTATGTCCTTTTGTGTGTGGCTTATTTCACTTAGCATAATGTCCTGAAGGCTCACCCATTTTGCAGTACATGTCAGAATTTTCTTCCTTTTTAAGGCTAGATAATATTCTATTGTGTGTATAGACCACATTTTGCTTGTCCACTCATCCATTGATGGATACTTGGGTTGCTTCTATGTTTTGGCTGTTGTGGATGATGCTGGGAACATGGGTATACGAATATCTCTGTAAGTCCCTGCTTCCAGTATTTTTTGGCTAAATACCAAGAAGTGGAATTGCTAGATCATGTGGTAATTTTGTTTTTCCCCTCTTTTAAAAATGTTTTTGCTCTTTCTTAACCAATAGAAATTCAATCCACTGTCATTCAGGTGCATTCCTACCCTTTCTTGAAGCTTCTCATTATACCATGCTTCCCCCCCAATTCTTTTTCCCACCCCTCTTTGTGCATGTGGACAATCAGACCTGTCAGGGATCAGCAGCAGGTAGTCATTTGCATCCATGGACTGTGGTTCTCAGCAGCACTCGGGCTGCCATAAATAGCCACACTTTCATTGCTTTTTTCCTTGGGACCCATGCTGCTAGCCCCGGCTCTGAATCCGTGGAATAACAAGGTCTGGCACCTCTTTGCCTGTCTGCCACCTGCATAGACAATCCCATCCTTATGCAATGTAGAGAAGTGGTGAAGAGGAACATGTTATATGAGAAGGGTGAGACAGCATCTTTTTCCCAAGAGAGCTTGGAAAGCACATGCATCTCTGACTGGAGGCTTCATACATGGCTCATCCCTGAAGAGCTCCGTATCCCAGCTACTTGCCAGGCAGCCCTGTGGGCTTCAGAATTTCCAGCTGGGTGTCACCCGTCAGGGTGTGGAAGGGTGGGTGGAATTTGTCATTCACTTGTAAGTATTTCAGTTCTGCATTGACATTCTCACTGTAAGGAAACAGCATAGCAGCAAAGCTTGTATCTATGGAGACTGCTCTTGTCTGCCCATTTTCTTTACTGATTAGACTGAAACCTCCATGAATCTTTGTAATTCTGTTTGTGGAATGGGCCTACCAAACCTTGTGCCTAAGAACTAGATCTTGGTCATCAATACCTGGGGTGTGTAAATGAGGTCCAGAAGACCCAGGGGGAGAGAGTCTCAGTGTTTGGAGTCAAAATGATGTAAGTGGAGGGGAGCCTTGAAGGCGGTGGCCAGAAGTTGAAATCTCTACTGTGCTATCATGTCCAACCCTTTTATAAGCCAGGATTCCCCAGTTGATAGCTGGAGGATGGAGTCAGCAGAGGTAGTGTAATGCAAAGGGACTGAAGCCACAGAAAGTTGCTCTTAAAGGTGGATAAATAAGTGGAAATAGGACTGGTCTTGCTACTTCATATTTTGAAAAGTAATCAAAAACACCAGTTTTTTTCAGGGCATTGTAACCAATATTAGACTAGATAGCCAGAAAATGAAGAATATGGGGCATCATTCATTCACTCATTCAGAAATAGACATTTTAAGAGCCAAGTATTGAGTGCTGCTGAGCAAAGCCAGATACATTGTAAGGAATCTTCAGGTTACTGCACCCCTCTAATTCCTCCATGTACTGAACACTGTAGATGTGTATATTCTCCTGGAGCTAATAAATTATCCTATTATTTTCCTTGCTTCTGTCTATTTTATGTAGAAATATTAGAGATAGGTCCCATTGTTGAAATCATACAAAAACACTTTTCTTCTGAAAATAAGCCACTGTTATTGTTCGAATTCATTTTTATTTTCTACCCCTACCTCAGAGAATCATGGGAACTTTCCTTGGATTCCCTTTCATGCAGTGTTATATATGGAGCTTTTCTCCTCTTGGGACCAAGCTTTTCTTTTTTCTTAATTTTTTAAAATTGAGAGTGGGGGAGTGGGGGAGAAAGATATTGTTTCACTTATTTATGCCTTCATTGGTTGATCCTTGTATGTGCCGTGACCGGGGAATTGAAACTACAACCTTGGTACATCTGGATGACACTCTGACCAACTGAGCTATTCCGCCTGGGCCAAACTTTTCTTTTTGTCTACAGGGGAATCCTATCCCCTTGAGGCAGCTCCTTTTTTCTTTGATCGCATTCTTTGTTTGGGTCTCCTGTGCCGCAGCCAAAGAAGTTAGTTCTCATTCCCAATGTTGCAAAGTTTCTTTCTTTTTATTCTTCCATCCAAATACTAACCAGGCCTGACCCTGGTCAGCTTCCAAGATCAGATGAGATAGGGCACGTTCAGGATGGTATGGCTGTGGACTCTTTCTTTTTTATTCTCAGAGGTCTTACAGGGATGCTTCGTGTGCAAATGATAATCCCAGCTGTGAATTGAAGTTCTTGCCCCTCCACACTTTGGCCTGAGGTTTCTGCGGGGTTAAGAGAGATGATGGTAGGCCAGTGCAGAGTTGCCAGATACCCTCTCCTTTAGAGAACACTCAGAGAAAACTGGGGTGTTTGTGTGTCTTGTCCCATGCCTCTGCCATGCCTCTTGAATAGGGCGAGCCAACAGAATTGCTGTTGACTTTTGTACCCTAAAATCTGTATGTGTTCATGACTTGTTTTCATTGTCATGCATTTTTAGAAGTGGAATTGTTGCATCAGAGGTATTGCAAAATCCTAATGCCAGCATTCTGTATTTTAGAATGGTAATACCAAGTTTATTTCCCTTCAGCTTTGTATTTGAAGGCCTATTTCCCAAAATACCACTAGTATAGGTTATTCCATAGGAAAATATTCCTTAATTTGATAGGTAAGTAAAATAGTATCATCTTAATTGGCATGGTTTTGGTTGGTAGTGGGGATTAAATTTTTTTCCTGTGTTTTAGGTAGGTATTAAGGTTATATAAAGTTAGATTATTATTATTATAATAGACATTATGCATTATTCCTGCAAAAACATCTCCATTTAGGCAGAACGAGACTCCAAAGCAGAATTTGGTTTTCCAGGTGTATTCTTTTCCAGGTGTGTTTGCTTTTGGTGTATTCTTGTTACCACTGTGTGAGGATGTGCTCTACACTTGGTTTGTGACTGCAGTTGGTTTGACACTACTGGGCCAATGAAGTTAATCCTTGAAATTTTTCTCTTATTATTATGAGGGGTATGTGAATCAATCTATAAGGGTTTTATGAAAATATATGACATTATAGAAGGGGCCATATTTTATGAAGTTGAAACTAGGATTTCTGATTTTATGAGAAAGGGTCATATTTATGAGGAAAATGGAATGAGATATTTGAAGTATGAGCTGTAATGTTAAATCCAGAAGATGATATTATCATTGTAAGAGCCAGAATGTGTCCTCTGTGCCTCAGACCACGAGGTCCTCCATTAGTTAGTTTGTTCCATGCAGGAACTATTGTATGGTTAAAATAAGTTTAGATACACTGGTTCATACCAAACAGACTAAGTTTTATTTTATTTTTAACTATAGGACTTCTCAGACTTTACTAATAGGCATTGTTGACTTCATAGGGAATTCTGAACATATGTAGAGTTTTCCAACTTACATTTTCTTCACTGGGAGTGGGTTGGACATTGAGGAACAGTGCTTTTTGGCTTATGCAAGAACCCAGGAATACCAGGAATATGGTTAGAGAAATGCTTCATTGGAATAATTAGTGATTCCTACAGAGGATAAAGTCCAAAAATGTTTTTTAAGTTGTGTATGTGGTGTTAATATATGTAAAGGGTTTCTCCTTCCTTCCCCTTCCTCTTTTATTTCCTTTTCCTGTTGGTCTTAAAGTCTATTACTTTAGTCTTAAGAGAAAAAAAAAGATATAACTGAAAAGTCAGGTGTGCATGCACACACGCATGTATACTCAGGAGTTAACTCTTGCTCTGGAAATGAACATTTACTGCTTTTGAAAATAGCCTTTTTTTTTTTTTTTTCAGGATGAAAGGTAGCCAAACCAGCCTTATTGCTACATTCGGTTTGATGTTTCTTAGTCTTAAATATTGCTTAATAATACTGGTTTAGTTTAATGACTATTTTGTGTGAGACTGAACCAAGGAAGGAGGTCAGATAGAAGTTAAGCTTCTTGGCCTCAAAAACTTACACTTTAATTGAAGAGGAGAGAAAAAAACTGAAATAAAGAAAAATATGGTGATATGTAATTATAATTTAAAAAACTGAAGAAATATCATAAAGCTGAGCATGATGGGTTGTGGATTGGTCATTGAATACCTGGCCACAGGAGACTAAAGGAAAGAGAAGAGGAGGTCATAGGGGCTTAGAAGTAGAGGGTTTTAAACTGTTTCAGGGTCGTGAACCCCTTTGTGAACGTGGAAATCTCCGAGTCCTTGAATGTCCACTTTCCCACCACCCAGAACTGTGGTGCAGTTTCTCATGTTCACCTCTACTCTGGCGACTTTTAAGAAGCACTGCCCTGGCTGTGTGGCTCAGTGGATGGAGCGCCAGCCTGCAAATCAAAGGGTTGCCAGTTCGATTCCCAGTCAGGACACATGCCTGAGTTGCAGGCCAGGTCCCCAGTTGGGTGTGTGAGAGGCAATCACACTTTGATGTTTCTCTCCCTCTCTTTCTCCCTCCCTTGCCCTCTGTCTAAAAATAAATAAATAAAATGTTTTTAAAAAAGAAATACAACATTTGTGATAAAACATGTCCTCCAATCCCACAGTTCAGGGCTAATTTCTCCCTCTTCAGTTTCCTAATAGACACACAACAAGTGGCTCACCATTTTGTGTGTGCCTTGGGGGCATGTATTGCTTCTGTGTTTCTCTTTTATTGGCATAATGGACACCAGAAGAGCATGTGTAGGACCTTGTTAAATGGATGACCTCAGGCTCTTCCTAGACTCTGGAAGCCCCTCTCTCTGGACTCTTGGTTTAGAGGAAGTTGGGACTGGAGCTGAAGTTCCAGAAGCGGAAGGTACGATGTGTGGTGTGGCAGCAGGTGGGTTCACTGGAGCAGAAGCAGACACTAGTGTCTTCTAAAGCTATCATCCTGCCTGAAGAGGGGACCAGAGTTCCCCTGGGCCTTTAGAACCAAGTTCTTAGCCACCACTGACTTCTGTATCTTTCACTTGACATGCTTCCTTGGAGCTATTTATCTTTTTTAAATGTATACATCCTGTTTCTTCACCCGAACTGCAAACATTTTACAAGTCATACTCTGATTCTTGATCTTTTGCTCTCTTCTTGGTACCTTATCTGAGAAACACTTCGTTATTTCTCTACAAAGTACTATGGAGTAGAAACCTTTATTACGGTATTGGGCCTTTAAATAACTTTCACAAACTAAATTTGAGGCGTATGACGATAAATGATTTGCAATTTAGGCCAGCCAGTAAGCTATAACATGGGCTTGGGCTCTCATCTGGCATGGAGGTGTAGCTGATAATATAAGCTTCCTTACTGCCTGCTATCAGAGGATGGCAAACAGTACAAAGAAGTACAGACACATCTCTGCTTACCTGTAGACCAAAGACCTTCACACCCAGCCAGCCAGTCAGGGGAGAGAGAACTGACATGGAGGTGTGGAAAGGCTTGAAGCTGCTCTTTGGAGGAGGGGAGAAACAGGCCAGAAAGGATTCAGGAGACACAGCCAGCTGGGAGGAGCTTGTCTCACCACAGAGGAAAATACAGCCCCTGTTAACCTGTTTTAAATTCTGTTTGAACAGCATGCATGATTTTAGTGTGTTTTTATTTTAGTTTACAGGCCTTTCTCCCCTGCAAAACTAGAGATTATACCAAGTCTCTCCTGCCTGTCCTTCCTCTGATGTGTGATGTCAGATACCAAATGTGTTGAGATGCCTTTGAACATTTTTATTTCTTGTAGTTAAAGTTGTTTCCCTGATTGACTTGTGTGTGTGCATGGCCATGATAATAAACATGAGACATCATTGTTCTGTTCTGATGGACATGTATAGAGTATTTGTATATTTATAGAAAAAGGAGTATTTCAAAAGTCTGGCACCCACTATTTGATTTTGTAGTTTTAGAAACAATGACTCCAGTGGCTGAGTTAGTTGAGGCTGACTTGCTTTTCTTTCCTTCAGGGTTTTTTAATGTTAACAGTTTGTGACTTGACTTTCACTGATTAGTAAATTCTTACATATAACTCTACCAATACTTATTTGCTGTTTTTATGTCACGATGGGGGATTAAAGACAGCAATTCACTCTTGTCACTAATTTTTTAAAATATCAATACAATTGCAGGTACAAGATGATTGGGGAGTACTGACATTAGAATCATTCAAACCCATTGTTATTTTATCCATCTGAAAGCTCAGTCTCTGGTATATCCTTGGAAATATTGCAAAGAATAGCTCCTCGGCCAAATCATGTTTAAAAAAATTTTTTTTCACATGTTCACATTTCCTGTCACAGTTGAGTATTGAATTGCTTTGAAGGCTAGACTTAGGTAGAAGCTGCACACTGGAGCCTGACAATGAATGTAAACACTGAGGGTTCTGGGTTTTGGGGGGCAGTCTTGAGGAAGGGGGTGAGGCTGTGAGAAGTAGGTCTGTGTTGCAGGCAGTCAGTGTCAGCAGCCATCTGTGATTGGAGCAGAGATCCTAGCTCCAAAGCAGGCCCCCTGTCTGTTAAGTGGGCCGTCAACCCAGGGGACCCAGTGGAATAGGGTTATTAACCAGGGAGGGACAGGAAAAGGAAGCTTCCAAATGGAGAAGAATGAGGGTCATTGGGCCAGGGCCTGGGAGGAGTGCACTATTGTCCTCTGAATGCAGGGAGGGGCACCGGGTCACAATCTGGCTTGGTGTGGAGAGGTGGGAATGGGGAAGAGGAAAGTGGCTGTGAGGAGCTTGGGAGGAGAAGGAAAAGTTGACTGGATCAGGGTAGGGGCTGGGCTGGGAGGTACTAAGGCCTGCAGGAGAGGGCTGGGCATGATCAGGCCTTTAGGGTTTACCCTCTGCAGATCACAGTGGTCCTTCCTTGCAGACTTTCCTACTGCTCTTGGAACTGAAGTTCCTTGAGGACAGTGATACAAATACCAGTTCCTCTGAGGATACCCTCTGACAGACACATTGGCTGGCATTCAAGAAATACTTGCTGCAAATAGGTTTTGTAATACTAGCAGCCTTAGGGGACTCTGTGATTGCTGTAGTTTCTCTCAGCCACTCAGGTAGCTTGGTGATGCCACCTACTTGCTGACGTGCTGACAAAGGAGCAGGAAGTGAAAAATGATGGGTTTAAATTTAGTCTATCTATTTCTTCTTTGGTTTTCCATGTTATAAGCACAGTGGGATCTGAAAATGACCCAAAGTCATAAGGTGGCTTCATGACAAACTTAGTAGTCACTGTAGTTTGTGTGTGTTTGTTAATAATGCAAAGAAGACTTTGTAGTAAGGATCTCTTAAGTTTAAATTAATTTTAGCAAATACCTATGGAAAATGTGTTTGGCTGAAATAACCATTCAAATCAGACAGTAAGGTCATTTGGGACTAGATAGATGAGTGAGGGCTGGAATTGGTACAGAACAGAGATGGGGGGTGGGGCACGATGTACGATTACTGAAAGTACCTCCACTAGGTTCACATTGTCTGCCGCCATAGGAAAGATGTCTCTCTATGCCAGCCATTTGTGAAAAGGAAAGGAAATCTTTAGTTAAAGCTATACAGACTTAAAGTAGTGAGCTAATGTCTTCGTTAAAATATCAAAGCCCTTTAGGATACCCACAGACACACACAGTCCTTCCTTCTCCCTCTGCCCTAATCTGGGGTACCCTATCTCAGGAAAAGAAGTAGATGTCCATGATTCAGGTTTCCAGCACCATCAGCTGTGTCGCCATGCAGGCAGGATCTCTAGTTAATCCAAAGTCATATGTCACCTTCTCATGGCCCACCAACAAAAGTTCTTGCACCCTTCTTCCAGGCAAAGTCTCTCCTGCTTCCTAAGCCATGTGGCAAGAAGGAGCACACCAAATACATGTGGTCCTCACTCTCACCAAAGCCGTGTGGTTCTCCTGCACTGCCACAGCTGCATGGTGATTCCTCTGTTCAATGGCTGCCAAGTCTGGGTTTAAATCCCTGTGCTAGTCTTCATCTACATCCCCATTTCTGACTCCTCCTACAATCAGATACACCTGCCAGCATTCTTGTATCCTTCCAGCTTTACTGGGCTGCCATCGTGAGTCTGAGCAGGTGTGGCCCTGTGTCATGGAGCCAGTCATCTCCAAGCTCTCACACAGGTGCTGTAACCAGGGGGAGTTGCCTCCCAGTTACCTCTTGGGTGGAAGTCACTTCTATTCCCCTGGCTTAGAGCCTGGCCACAACTATTTAACATATCTATGCAACCAGTTAAAAGTTATAGGTATGTTAAATGACCAGAGGTCAGCTGCAAAGCTGTTGCTGTACAAAACAGCTCTGCGGGTTCCTGCTCCATGTGTCCCTTCCTACAGCTCACACCTGTTGGGGGAAGGGGTGAGGATATCCTATATATCTTTCTAATATTTCCTGGACACCTTGAGTTCTGGACTCCATTCCAAATCCCCATTTGGGACCTCCCTCTGGACTACATCCTGTTACAGAATCCCTACTTACTGTTTACTGGCTTGGTGGTACTGGCAAATTATGTTATCCTTCTGAACCTCAATGTTTCCATCTGTAAAATGAGTACTGCCTGCATCAAGCCCATGCTTTAGCCCAGTGCCTAGTACAGTGTGAATGCTGAGTCATATTGTTTCTTATTAGTGAACTGTCCTCTCTCTGCTGGAATGAAACATAAGTCACCAAGAATGTGAACCACACAGGTACTTCCTGGACAAGCATGTTGTAGCATGTTGCTTCTTACTCTTCGTGGACTTTCTTTTTCTTGAAAACTTTTTTGATCCTACTAACCAAAGAAATGAATCTGGATTCTGCTCACACTGGAGGTTTGGTTAAGCTATTCAGACACTTTACTTCTTGTCTGTAGTGTCTTTTTTTAAAAAAAAATATTTTTTTAGTTTTAATTGTTGTTCAAGTACAGTTTTCTGCCTTTTCCCCCCACCCCAATCTGCCCCCCAGCCCTCCCCACTTCCCTCCTGTTTCCACACCCACCCACCCCTGTTATGTTCATGTGTCCTTTATAATTGTTCCTGCAAACCCTGCACCCTTTTCCCCTGAAATTCCCTCCCCTCTCCCCTCTGGTCATGGTCAGCATGTTCTTAATTTCAGTGTCTTTGGTTATATTTTGCTTGCTTATTTGTTTTGTTGTTTAGGTTCCTGTTAAAGGTGAGATCATATGGCATTTGTCTTTTACTACCTGGCTTATTTCGCTTAGCATAATGCTTTCCAGTTCCATCCATACTGTTGCAAAAGGTAGGAGGTCCTTCTTTCTTTCTGCTGCATAGAGTTCCGTTGTATAAATGTACCATAGTTTTTTGATCCATTCATTTACTGATGGGCACCTAGGTTGCTTCCAGCACTTGGCTATTGTAAATTGTGCTTCTATGAACATTGGGGTGCATAGTTCTTTTGGATTGATGTTTCAGTGTTCTTAGGGTATAATCCTAGCAGTGGAATTTCTGGGTCAACTCCACTCTAGGAAGACAAGCAATCCAATGAAAAAATGGGCAAAGGACTTGAACAAACAATTCTCCAAGGAGGACATACAGAGGATCCAGAAACACATGAAAAGATGCCCAGCATCACTAGCCATCAGAGAGTTGCAAATTAAAACCACAATGAGATACCACTTTATACCATTGAGAAAGGCCATCATAAACAAAGCAACAAACAAGTGTTGTGGAGGAAAGGGAACCCTAGTGCACAGTTGGTAAGATTGCAGATTGGTGCAACCACTATGGGAAACAGTATGGGATTTCCTCAGAAAGCTGAAAGGGGATCTGCCTTTTGACCTGGCAGTTCCACTGTCTGTAGAGTCTTTACATGGCTCATCGGTATGCCCATTGTCCTCCCTAGACAGCCTGAGCCACTTGAAAGCAAGAGCTGTGTCTAGTGGCTCCTTCCTCTGGCATGCATCACCTTGCAGGCTTCCTCCCACCAGGCATTTTCCAAATGTTTTGTTGGAATGAGATGAAAGTATTGGGGGAGAATATCTGCAAAGGTGTTTCATGTAAAAGGAGGGTCTCTTGATTACTGGTCCTATGTTCCCAGGTGGTTGTGGCTGCTTAGTTGCTCCAAAGGCAGCCAGACCAGTGACTTATAAGGCATTCTCCTATGGATGTTCTTGTCCCCTTAACATGTCACTATCTCCCCTGCAGCCCAACGAGCTTGGGTAACAGACAGACGCCATAAGGCAGAGTTCTAAGCTTCTCTTCCAAAATGGCAGCATGCAATGCTTTCTGTTTTCCTGGAATCTGAGCAGGTAGTTTCATCATTTAGATATGACTCTGAGAGCTTCAAGCACAGAAAACCCTGATATTGGAAATTAAAAAGGTAGTGGTTTGAATAAAAGTGTATTAAATAAGGAACCAAATAATTTCTAAAGTAAATAATAAAGGATACATCCTGTTATAAGTGAAGTACTGTGCAGATAACTATTTCTGTTTTTTTCCCCTTGAACTTGGGATCCCTGCATATCACAGACAGCATCAAAGCCCAAGATTCAAATCTGTTACTGAATCTATTCCAAAAAAGCAGGGAAAAGCTACCAATTTGTCATCTGTTATAAAATTTCATAACCTTTCTTTTTTTTATATTTTTGTACTATTATTCACTCGGCTTGCAATACAGTGCCAGATTTGCGCCTGCTCATTTTATGCAGGGCTCTGGTCTTTATTTTTTAAGAAAGGACTGTTGAGTTGAGTTAGCAATGCCGAAATCACTCACGCTGCAAAGTTCTCTAGTCAGGCTTTTGGTGGTTTGAGGCTGGCTATTTTGGGGTATGGTCAGGAGGGAGCCAGTTAAAAACCTAAATTGCTTCATTTCCAAGGTGGTCTTTCTCTGTCGAGATTGTGGTCAGTGTAGCAGGGCAATTTGAGCAAACCTCTCATCACTTCCTGTGTGAGCTTGGATGGAGAAAAAAGAGGAATCTTCATTTCCCCAAGTTGCCCGTGTTTATAGCTTCCCAGTAGAACAGAAGTAGCTTGGAAAGATTTTGAATTTTGTTTTTCACTGGATATGCAAATACGTATTGACAAATGTTGGTGTAATGGGCTTGTCTTGGAGTTTTGGAATGAGGAATAAACTGCACATAATTTTGTACTTTCTTAAATAAAGTGAATGAAAAGACCATCATCCAGGTGAGTCACAAAGGGCACCATCGAGTTATTTAGCTGTGTTTAGATAAGGATGATTCTTGAAGACAATGATTTCCTTGGAAAGTCTGAGGGTTTCAACAAATTTCAGCTCAATATTTAGTTAACACAAACAAATCATTATGGAACATGTTAATTCTGTTTTTCCATTTTTATATGATCAGTTTAACATTTCATTTTGAAATACAATACTCATTCAGGTTTTGCTCCTAAGCATTTTCTAACTTTTTATTTCTATTTCAATATTTTCTGCTGTCCAGAGATCAACAGATGAACAGGGACATTTCAGGACCCCTTCCTTCCACCCTCATTCCCCTAAGTTCTTACCAGCTATACACACAAGAGCCGAGTTCTGCCTGGCTGCTTGCTTCTTGGCACAGGCCTTTGATTCCTGAAATGCTTAGAGCAGGAGAAAAAAAAAAAAAAAGAGGTGTTTCTCAGGTAAGCCCATCCAAGAATGTTTTGTTTTACTTAAAAAGTGGTTTCCTGCTGCACCCCAGATCCAAAAGTAGTGAAGGCAGATACAATGCAGCCTCTTCCACAGTTTTTCCTCAGTGTCCCCATAGAAATGACATCTCCTTCGGGGTCTGGCTCAAAGGTGAGGTTGCTGGGAGCACATGGACCACACAGGGCTCAGGGGCAGCTGCTGGCAGGCAGACCTCACATCTGCCTTCTTGCCCTTCCATACTTTAGTTTTGATGTCTTCTCTTCAGGTTTGCTGGCTATAATAAATGGAAATAGCAAAAAAATGCTGGCCGACTACTGTCTGCATGTCGGCACTAGTCCAGGGAGTTTCAAAGAGCTGCTTTATTGATTATGTAATTGCAAGGTAGAATGGACAAGTTGAGCTGAACTTCAGGGCCAGGAAAGCCTCTGCTCCACCAGGAGCTCCCAGATAAGCTGGGTTGGGAGGGGACTCCGTAATAGGTGCCATTCAAGGTGAAGTATGCACTTAACCCTTTCTCCACTATTCCCCTTCAAGTTTCCCGTGTGTGTGTGTGTGTGTGTGTGTGTGTGTGTGTGTGTGTGTATGTGTCCAGGACACATCTCAATGTTGAATATCCTTTGAATCTCATGACTTGTCCTGGTTTGTTTGTTTGTTTGTTTGTTTATTTATTTATTTATTTATTTATTTATTTTTGTGGCTCTGCCTGTTGTGTGAAGGCTGTCTTTGGGTATGAAAGATCCTACAGGAGCCTCATTAGAATAGTGCACTCTCATGAAGGAAACCTCCAAAATGGCCTCTGAATAAGCTTGCTGAGATATGACAGCCCATTCTCTGCTCAAAAGCTCATTGCTTTCCCCACCTGAAGGGGTGGACCAAGCTGTTTTGCTACAGCAATTGAAAATGATCTCTGTAATTTTACTGCTGCCATAGTTTACACTGGCATTTGTGTATGTAGTGTTTTATTAATTTTGTCAGAGCAGGAAAGAGTTGGAACACAGGCAGTTTTAAAACTAAAAAGGATTGTAGAGGACTTGACAGTGTCTCATTTTGAGGTAGGCTGGAGATATCTGACAGTTTTCAGAATTTCTTTGTAAGACCTTTGCCATGACCATGGTCCTGTGGGAATGGAATTGCTCAGTCATCTTTCCTGGGGGCGGGGGGTGAGGAATTTGAACGCAGATGGGACAGCTTCACTTTCCTGCCTGGGCGGGGAAGGAGGTTACCCCCCCACCACACAGTATTATTTGACTTGAGTAAAAGCCATGATGCTGGTGCCTGAAGGCTCAGCTTTTCTTTGCCTTAGTTTAACTTCTAGGCAGTCTCCTCCTCTCCTAGTCCCACTCTTCACCTTCAGATGGAAGAGTCCAAGATGTTCTGGTTTTGAGCTAATCTTTTTCCTGGACTCTGGACACTTCTTTTCAGGTTTCTGAAAGATATCTTCGCAAAGATTTTCCCTGTACTCCAAGATCTCTGAATAGGCTTTTCTGGAATGGAAATTACCATCTTTTTTCCTGTGCCTGCTCACCCTCCTGCATTTGCTGTTACTCCCGTCACCACCTTCTAGTCAGTCATGCCTGAAACTGAGGAATCCTCTTTATTGTCCTGCTGCCTGTCACTATGACTTGGATCTGCCCATTCTCATCCTTTCCTTCCTTCTCCTTGCTGGGTTCTTCTCTCATCTAAGCCTTCTGTGGGTTTTGTCCATGTTATTGTGGTAGTCTGGACGTGACTACTCTGCCTCCATACGTTCCTGTAGGAGTAACCTGAGTTATGTCATATGTTTATTAAGAACCTTCAGTCATTCTTTTTATTGTCATAACAACCCAGACTTTTAGTCTAGAATTCCAGGCCTTTTGTGATATTCCTGAAAACTCTTTCTGCAGCCCAATTTCTGGTTCTCCTTACTGCCAGGCAGCCAGACCCTGTACCCTGCCCCTCTGACACCCCTGGCACCTTCCTGCCAGAGTGCTGCTGCGCCTTTGCATCTTCATTTGTGTTCATTTAGTAGTTCACAAACTCTGCAGTTACTGATTTAGTCCTATCTTTGGGCCAGACTGTGGGCTGCTTATTAGATACATGCAGATGACACAAAAAGCTGTGGTTCCTGCCGTAGGGACTTTTAGGAGAAGAGTCAGATGATAAATGTATCACATATATATATTAGGGTGATACATGAAAAAAAACTGCTTCTGATGTTTGAAGAGACAGTGAAAAATGGGGGCAGTTTCAGTTTGCATGGTCAGAGAAGGACTTTCCAGTGAGGCATTGCCTAAGGGAAGGTTTGGAGCATGAGAAGGAGACCACTCTGCAGAGCTCGGAAAGAACCTTCCTGGCAGATAGGATGGTATGTCCAAAGGCCCTGAAGTAAGGTGAGCATGAGTCTTAAGTGAATTGAGAGATTCTGGTTCTTCCATCTGTTGGAGTTTTAATGTGTTTTTCATGTGTCCACTATATTCCTCCCTCCTCTTACCAGAAGCTATTGCTTGGTTCAGCTCTATTGATCTCTACCCACTGTGGGCATACCACTTTGGTTTTCCTTGGAGCACGACTCCATTTTGCCTTGTACTGATTTTTTTAACGTGTTTCCTCTGAATTGTTTAAAAACAATGACTGTACACCATACATTTTCATTTTACTCCCTGATATCTTCCAAAAGAGAGACTTAGCTAACAAAAATTTACAGATTATTTGGTGAATTATTTATTGCTATTGCAATTATAATTAGGAAAAATAGCTCTATACTTGTAGCCAACAGTGGAGCTTATATTGTTGATTCCCTCCCCAATTGCTTTGCCTGACCCTCCTGGACATCACAGAATCTTCAGTCCTCCAACCTACCTGCCTTTTCAGAGAGTGCTGTTTTATAGCTGTTAGGTCAAGAGGAGTTGGTGTTAGTTAATATTTTCTTTCAACTAACTTCCCATGGGATCAAGTAGCTGGCATCATCTGAAGCTCATGCATTGAGCTTGGAGGTTATGATAGGGTTTTTCTAGTTCCCTAGCAGAAACTCAGGCAAGCCAGCATGTTGGGCAAACCCAGCTGGCCTACAGACTATGGTCTTGAACAAGCCACACAATTGATTGATGTGGCTCAACAGTACGTGGTTAGCTGAATGTGGTTGCGATCCTTGAAATTTGTTAAGAGTTTGAATGAGCCCAATTTAGTGGACCTTCATGTTGGGTGAATGTCATGGTAGAACAAGAAATGAGGGCAAATGTAGAGATATTAATAAATCTTATGTTATTTTTTGACTCATTTTTTAAAGTGGTTTGGCTGCCTTGCCCAGATGAAATTTTTCTTTGAGGCACCCCTCCCACCTATAAAATAAACAAACTTCAAGTTCTCATGGTTGACTAGGGGCATGAGTTCAAAGCCTCTTTCTTGTTTTTTCATTCAGCAGATACTTTATTAAGCACTAATTTTGCCAAGGACTTTGCTAGTTGTTGAGGAGACAGTTATACATCAGGAAGTTGAGTGATTTCCAGCTCAGAGCAGCTGGTCTCTCCTCCCCACCTTCCTACACCACAGGGGCTGCTTGGAACAGAGTTTGAAAACCACAGTCTATAGTGGGAACAGTAAAATGGGAACAGTAAATGAGAACAGATACCTCATAGGTTATTGTCTGACATTTACAATTTAGTATATTTCCATCATATTAATAAAAATTCAAAATTGTACATTTATCTTTTTCTCGGTAAACACCTGGAGTATAATTGCTGCCATGTGCATCTTCGTCTGCCTAGAAAAATTGTCTTTTTTCTCCTCAATCACTCCTTGCCTCTTATGTTTGAATTCTGCCTTCCTCCTGCTGCCAGCCTGGAGGTTATTTCACGAGCATGTTTTGTTCCTCTGGTTAGATCTTTGGTTTTTGAAGGCAAAGACTTTTACTTCTGCTTCCATCCTGTGGAGCAAACGCTGTGTAAGCCTGGTGAATCCTGAGGGCCAACTCTCCCTGGCTCAGAGTGATACCATGTTCAATTTGGTGATTTTCCTAAGATGTGTAGGAAATCAATGGCAAAACTAAACTGCAGATTTTTATGGGATTTTAAAAACCTTTTGCTAATCTTAGATTCCAATTAAGATTTTACTGGGATTAAGCAGCCATTTACGATTCTTAGGCATGGTGGTACCAACACCTATGTTCTAAGGCCTCAACACCAATAATGTGGGGTGCTAAAAATATTATGAACTCAGAGTTAAGAGAACCAAGTATTGAATCCTATCCTGCCTGGCTCTGGGGCACTAGACAAGGTGCCTATCTCTGTGCCTTTCCTCCTCAGTAACGTTGCAAAATCATGGTGAGGACTGTCAATGAAAAATGGGATGTTCCTCACACAGTACTTGTGACATAGCCAGAGCTTATAAAACATGGACACTTTCTTTATTGCTACTTGAAAGCCCAAGAGGAAATTTAGGACTTCCCCAGTTTGACTGCACAAGGGGTAGTGCTTCTCTGTGCCCAGTTCCCAAGATTATAGTCTCTTCTTTATTACTGTTGGTCAGACTATTATTTAGTATTAAAGCATTTCTCCACTCTGTTTATTGCTACTCATTGAAAAAGGTGTGTGTTCTGGCAGAGAAGTGTTGGCATCTGTTTTTGCTGGTACATCTTTATAGACCTATGGGTATATTTAAGGCCACACAAGAAATCCTGTGACTCAGAACAAGCCGATTGAATATAACTAACAATGTCCGACTCAGTTAGGTCCCACGTGGAATGTGGGGCCATCATTGTCCTGTCCTGCCAGGTTGCAGCACAGTTTGGTGAAGGAGGAGATATGAAGTGCTCGGACCGCAAGAGATGTCTGTGCCATGCTCACTGGTGGGCCTAGGCAGCTGCTCCCTGTTGCTGTCTTTCCTGTGCCCATCTTAGAGACGTGTCCAAATGTACCAGCTGGCAGGAGGTTCTCCTTGCGGTCACTGAAGCTGTCTAATCCTGGCTGTCTTGTTAAGTTGAACAGTTTGATGAGGGGAGGCAGAGGGTACACCTTTAAGACTGATGTGTTTTTCTTGGCAGAACTTTAGGATGAGTCTCCATTCTTGCTAAAGTATCACCACCTCCAGGTCTGTGACCAGGGTGTTCTCAGGAGTGGGAGCCAGGAGACTCCCCCTCAACATCAGATATGTGCTTGAACTCTTTGTGCCTGTCTACTTCCTCATCTGTGCAATGGGCCTACTACCAGCCAGGAAAGGAGTTCACAGGGCTTGTGTGGGTTCATAAATTCACCCTCGGAAAGTGCTTTGAAGATGTAAAGCCGTCCCTAAAGGCTTGTGGTGCTGTAAATTTGCATGATTGGAGGTGCTATTGTCTCCTGTCTGGTTTGCCTGCTGCAACTGTGGAGTCAAAGGTCTGTGATTCTGGGGCTGGATGTTGGACTTCAGGTTACACTTGCCTTGCTTTTAATCAAGTTTTATTTTTCTTTGAGAAAAACATGGCTTGATCTCTTAACTTAGACACAATGACTTTTCTTGGAGTTCTGCTTTGCTTCTTTTCCTCATGAAAGTCATGGGGGTAGGGAGACAAAAAGGGAAGAAGTGGGGGGTGGGGGGAGAGAGAGAGAGAGAAAGAGAGAGAGAGAGAGAGAGGGAATGAATCAGAATGAGAATCAACCTGTAATCTGTAGGTAACTTTTATTGAAAGTGAGACAAAGAATTCCCAGACTGGCAGGGCCAAGAGAGATGCCAGATGCCTTTTTTACTCTGATAGTAGGTTTGGCCACTAGGGCCTTCCAAGAAGTGTGGGAGCCAAAAAGTCATATCAGTTACTTACATTTCTAATTGTAAGGATTTATTGCAGCCTGGAAAGTTATTCTTTCTGGGTTTTCTTTTCAGCTGTTTTTCCACACTTCAAATTCATTTGATACAGGTTCTCAGCCTGTCTTAGGCACAAACCTATTGTCAGTTGTGGGCTCTCCCGACCTTACTGGGAAGGTGAGAAGAGAGATGGAGATGAGGGGAGAGATCCTGTGCTGTCGCTACTCAAAGTATGATCCCTGGATCAGCAGCTGCAGCATCACCTGGCTGCTTGTTACAAAAGCAGGAGCTCAGGGTTCCAGACCTGCTGAATCAGTCCCACTCATCAAGATGACCAGGTGGTTCAAACATGTATTAAGGTTTGAGAAACACTAGAACATTTAAAATTGTATGAATTTTCTTACTAGCAGTAAAAAGGGGGTGTTGGTGGTTCTAGGTTGAGAAGTTTATATTTATGCAGATACTATTACATGCTTCTTTCTTCCAAAGCATCTACGTTATCACTGCCCTTGATTTCCGACTTCCTTTATGTGTTGTCCTTGACTTGTGTTAGAAAGCTGTGAAGTGTGACTGAAACCAGCAGGTGAGTTAATATTTCCTGTTCCTTATCACACCATTAAGTGGTCCAAATGTCTGAAAGGAGAAGGTGCTCAGCACCCAGATTGTTTGGTGACTACACACTGCCTTAAGAACTGGGCTGGGTTGTTTGAAAATTTCAAAAAGAAGTGGCTCATGAAATGATGAATTAGGGAACCAAAGCCTTGTCAGGAGATGAAATGATGACATGCTCTTGGGCTGCTCCCATGGAGGTGCTCTGTCAGCAGTGTGGAAGCAGCTGGGTCCTAATCACAGGCAGGGGCCACTGTTCTGGTTGGTTTAAGAGAATCATGAGAGGTAGTGATGGTTTTAAGAGTAAGTATGCCATTTCAAGAGAGGGCTTTGGGCAGTGGCTTGCTGACATAATAACCACTTGGATGAAAGAGAGTCAAGCCAGCCTTTCTGTGGGCATGAGGTCCTGAGACCAGGGGCCTCTCTGTTTCTAGGGTGAATAAGTCATCATGCAGGTGGCTCTGTCCTAAGTCTGGCTGGTGACTTATGTTTGCATATTGTGGTTACCTTAAAATAGGATGGACTGTACTCTATGGTATGCATTGGGGAGATGGCCCTTAATTTATGCTTCTTTGGGAAAAAAAGTCAAATTTGTATAAGGTCAAGAGTATTTAGGAAACACAGTTTCGGTTGCCTTATTGAATAAAAAGATAATTAGATTTCCCTAGCTCAGAGAAAACATTGAAATCATGTATAGCTTTATTCTTTATTCTGAAATTTGGAATAGGGCATAAATTTACCTGCAGGTAGAAGACAGTATTGCCTAGCTAAAATCACCTCTAATTTGTTTACTTTTTTTATCCTGATGTCAGAACTGAGGACGATTATATTTACTTACTTTCTCCTGCAGTTTTATTCTTCATTTGCTTACTCTTACATGGCTTTTTCCAAAGAATATATTGCTCAGGGCACTTCTTTAGGAAACACCTGTCTTTGTAAGTGATGGTAACGAATTTTCCTTTGACGTATCTGTTCCTTGTAGAGAGGTAGCATCCATTGTGATGTGGGCATTTCTAGTTTCATCTCAAGGGCCATCATAGGGTGAGGCTTTCTGGAATACTGACAATATAGAGCTACACAGGGATGTGAAGACCCTCCTACTTCTGTGATTTAATTAGAGCTCAGTAGACACTGGTTGGGACAGGAGGTGGAAACTCAGATGCATTGTATCAGGCAGCAAGAGTTACTGCATTCATAGTTGCTTTTGGTCACTTTTTACTTTCCTGATTAACTACCTTGGGTAGGGTCTGGTTTTACATGCATGTATTATATGCATAGATATGTGTAGTGTGTGTGTGTGTGTGTATACATGTATACATATACATGTATACATATATACATGTTTATGTGTTTGTAGGTGTGTGTATGCATATCTGTTTACGTATATATGTTTGTATACAGGGTGGGGCCAAAAGTGTACAGTAGTGAGTATGCAAAACAGTTTATTCTTGCATTATTATTTATTAATTTTTGCATTATTTTCTGTATGAACACTGTAAACTTACTTTTGTCCTATCCTGTATTTGACCTTCAGAGACATGAGCAGACATACATCTTTAGAGATACTTGTGTATATGTCACTATGTCTATATGAATTTTTTAAAAGAATTTAGGGAGCATCATCATAGAAACATTTGGGTTATGTAATATTATTTAATCTATTACACAGATGAGGACACTGAAGCTTAGAGCAGTGAAGGGACGACTGCAGCATTGGGTTGGAATCAGACACCGGGCCTCTGCTTTCCTGCCATTTGCTCTCATGTGGTTGTCAGCCTCCTTGTCACCTCTTGGTCCATCTATGTGTTTGTTGTCAAACGCCACACCCTTTTTTGGCCATATATATATTTGAGATATATATATATATATATATATTTAATATTTTTCCTTTGAGTTCCTTTTTAAATATATATATATTTATTCATTTATTAATTTTCAGTTAATATTTTTAATAAAAAGTACTTCAGAATTTGTCCACTATTAGAAAAACCAGTATGATGGAGAAAGATAAAGGAAAGAACACTGTAAAAATAAATACTTAGCTATTAAATATATGTGTGCATGCATATCTCCCTTTGTCACTTAAAACCATCCTGTGTACCACCCATGGTGCTTATACCACACTTTGGGGATCACTGAGTTAGACCACAAACCTTTAAATCAGTTTGCAGATAATATGGCAATGTAGAGACTTGTCTCTAAAGGTCGTTACCCTTGTTGTGCTCTTAGTTGAGACTAAAAATTTTGCTGTGTGTCCAGTGTCTCTCCTACCCTTTGATAGAAGGTGTTAGGTATGATCTTAAATAAGATCAGCCCAGTCTCACCCAGGACCTGCTACATCTGTCAGCATCTACTGTTGACTTTTTTTCTTCATAGTTCTGCTGTAAGGGTGGAAGCAGTAACTTGGGATATTGTTTTCTCTTTCATTTCCCTTCTGCTTATGTGTCATTAACTTCTGATTGTTAAATCCTTGTATCATCCTTTCTAAAAATGAATAACTGTTTGAGTAGGTGCTTTCTTAGTTCTTCAGTGATATTGGTCTTGAGTGAATAACTGGAAAAAATATTGATTGTGGTTGCCCCAAATTAATCTTTTGGTTCAGATTTCATATCCTGTCTTTGGATTTTTGTATTTGAGGTAGACATAATAAAATATTGTGGTCCTGTTAACAGTTTCTTTCCCTATTAGTCATTTTGAGTGGGGGAGAAAATTCATTTCTTTTATCACTTTAAAATAATAAAAAAGACAGCATCAAATTAGTATAAGGAAACAAACTGTTGTTTTCTGTCTGCCATTTGAACCCAACTCCCTAAAATGAATTGTGCATTTAAATTATTGAGCCCATGAGAGAAAATTCAAGGAGCATGCTGCTTAGCCCTGCTTTGCTGTGTTTCATTTCCCTGTGCAGGAGAATATGCAGATTGCCTTGCCATACCTGCTGTGTCACTTCCCTGTAAAGGTTCTATGGGGACCCATGCATCTTGTTGAATTCAGTCTTGTGCCAGCTCGGAGAGTGTGGTTGTTTTTGCTAATAGAGACAGATTTTGTCATTAGGGATACCCAAGTGAGAGGCTGCCTACAATCTTCTGGGTCCTCTGGTCATAGAAATCCCTTTGGCATTAGATGTGATTCAGTGGAGACACACACACACACACACACACACACATACGCACAAGCACATTTCACTGTGGAGTTGGCAAGGAATAAGTGAGCCATATTTGGCCTGGAGAAATTAACACTGGCAACTTCATGAGTAAAATTACATAAAAAGCACTCACAAGAGAAAGAAAAAGGGAAAAAATCTAGGATAACAGTGCAGCAGACCACATTCCTATTCCATCTATCTTCCTGGGGCTGTTTGTCTGAACAGCACTCCTAGTTTTCTTGATCTATAATATGAAGTGAATTGACTACACAAACCAAGTGATCATTGAGTTGAAAGTTCCTTGGTTTGGCCCACTTAAACTGAAAAGCCTAAGCTCTGTTCAAACTTGTGCTAGCCCAGGGCCAGGTAAAATACCTGTCCTCATTTGTAGATTTTCAGAGGAAAAAATGAAATGATAACATTGTTTCTTGTCTCATGCATGAGAAGGAATTTAGCTCCACATAAAACTTAATTTTTGTCTCCAAAAAGCTGAAAACATTATACTTGAGATTGTCTCAGATATGAAATTAAAATCACAAGAGGTTCCATGTGAAGTACTAATATTAAAATCTTATGTGGATGGTCCACTATTTCCCTCTGCCACCCTTAGCATCTGTTAAAGAAGACAGTCCAGAAGATCAGTGCTCAGTTTTAGGAGTACAGTTTGCGATGGTTTGTGATTTGGGTTTTGGTGCTAGGTTTTATACATCTTAGTCCACAAGCTCAGATACAGAGATAATTGAAAGTCTAAAATCAATAATGATGGAACATAGCCAATGTGAAACAGATGCTGGGATAAACCATCTGTAAATTCCAGGAGGATTGGGGGCTCACATCCCAAGGACCAGTGAAGTGGCCCTGAGGATGCTGCAGGTCTGTGCCATTTGCCTTTAGAGCCCTCTTCCTCCCAAAACCAGGTAGAGTTATCTTACATGTATTTGAAGAATTGGTTGGGGCATTTTGTAAGGATTTTGTCTAATTTTGTGTATAGTGAGAATCCAGTGAATAAGGTTGGACATTTTTTATCCGAGACTGACTGGCTTCATTTAGCAGCCTGAATGGTGTCTTTAAAATGCAGATATGATCACGTCCCATTCACCTGTTTATCAAAGCTGAGGTCCCTACACAGGCGTCTCACTATTCTTATGATAAAGACATAATTCTGTTACAAAATCTGTACAGCCTTTATGTGTGAATTCTGCCTCTTTTCATTCTATGCTGTTCTCCCACTTCCCTTTTTTTTTACTGCCACTACCCTAGTTATATTTCACTCTGCTTCTTGATGCCACAGAGCCTTTGCATATGATGTTCCCTCTGCCCAGAATATGTCTCTTTTTCTTCTTCAGCTGGTTACCTCCTCCCTTTCCTTCAGCTTTTGGCTCAGTTGTAATCACCTCAGGGAACCCTTCCCTGATCTCTCTGACTATGCCCGGGCCCTTCTGAAACTATGTATTTCCAAATACACTACATATAGCTTCCTTATAATGGCATTCATCCCAATGTAGTTTATATGTCTCTTTGTTTCTATATTAACTAATGCCAGTATTCCCACCAGCTTCAGCAGGCAAGACTATAGTTTTCTGGCCCTGGCACAAAGTAGAGAATTTTGTGAAGATTTCTTCAGCAAATGGCTATAGTCATTGGTCAGTTGTTCTTGTTTTGAATGATACTGAAGTCTCAGCTTTCTATTATTTTGAGTCCTTCTGGAGTCTTATTTTAAAATCAAACCAAATGGTTTACTTATAAGCCAAATGGTTACTCTTTAAATGGTTCACTTTATCAGTTTTTTAGAACTGCCTTTATGTTACAGTGTTGAGGTTATTTTTGGGCGGGGATGATTATGTGTTCTGTGATGTTAAGGGCAATTTGTGGTCATGACTATTTTATACTCAAAAATCCAAACATTAGATTAAAAAGCATATAATGGAACAAAAATTATTTGAGGGTTTTTTTCTGCTTCCACTTCCCAATAATGCCAGCTTTCCCTCCCTGCTATCCCCCTCCTCTGCCTTTTCACTTGGTGTGGTGGGAACACTTATGTCCCACACCTGCATAAGCCTTGTAACTTCTCTCAGCCTTAGTGTCCTTACCTGTGGAATAAGAGAGTTGGCTTACATTACATTTAAGTTCCCTTCTGGTTCTGACATTCTAGGTTTTATTTGTAGAAATATTGTCTCTCACATCAAGGACCCAAGTTCAAAAACATGCTTCTATGTTTATATCTTATAAAGCTTACAGGTTTCATGGAGGCTTGAAACAGTTTTTGTTACCAATAGGAGTGAAAATTATACTTAAAATTTAAAGATTGAAAAATTATCATATTTAAGGATATTAACTTTAGTAATTGGGATCTTCAATTCTTTAGATAGTTTTTTCAATGAGACTTTAAATAGGCGATCTATGAATACATAAGAGGTTCTTTTAACAAACCAGTTTGTGCTGTGCTTGGTTTCTTTCTCAGAGCCTCTGACACATACACAAGTACCTTATGAATTTCCACGGGGTTGGGGATAGTACATGTATTCGAATACAGATCTCTTTCCATAACAAGCAGTGCTGTTTTTTGGAATACATGTGTGTTTATATGTTGTGGGTGGGGGGAGAAGGTTTTAGTACAAATGACCTTAAGATATGAATGAGAACTTGATGTATTTCTGAATACCTGGATTTCTCTAGGATGTGATTACAGTCTACTTTGGAACTATGTTTTAATTTTTTTAATGCACAATAATAACAGTGAGACAGTGCCAGGAAAAAATACAGTGTTCTAAGTGAGAACGTGGCAATGGGTTATTCACGTGAAGCAAGATACAGGATTTGAAAACTCTACCAGGGCATTGTTAGATTCTGCTGCTCCACCAGTGAGTGCTGTTTAAAACTCCAAGTGACTAATCTCAGTTATCATTTTGTGTTGTGTGCCCTGTGATTGTCTTATTATTCCTTACCAGAGGTGTTCTCTTAAGGACATTCATCAGAGGGTTGGGGCATATCTGGAAGGGTCCAAGAGCTGCTGTGAGAATAGTCCTGGGAGCAGAGGAAATCCCCCTTATATGTGCCATCTTTCAGTAGTTGGAAACAAGACCTAAGTCTTACCCAGGAAGTCTCTAAATTGGCAGACAGATGTGTGCTGGGACGATGCCTACTTGAGGGGTGACACGAAGTGATGTGGGGGACGCAGAAGGGGCTGTGATTGGGCAGTCCTGAGTTTGGGCTGGTGCTGGCCCCCCAGGGCCAGTAGCTGGGGCCCAGGTGGGTGCTGACCAAGTGTTTTGATGAAACGCCCCAGCTGGCTGAAGTGAGGACACTGTCATGTTGACCCTGATGTGGTGGACTGTCAGTGACAGCTGGTCCACATTTGAGCTTGGGCTCAGGAAGCCCCTATCACTGTCCACTGGCAGTCTCAGTGAGGTAGTTAGATTTTTTTTAGAACTCCATCTGAAAGATAGTTAATCTGATATTAAGTGATTTGAATGGCCAGCAGGACTGACAGTTGGGTTACTTGTCTAGTGCTTTTTTTTGTGCTTCATTTCCAACACCCCAGGGTCTTCAGAGCATGTAGTTTTTCTCAAGCTAGCCCTTCCTGAGTTGGGGATGGGGGGTTTCCTTTCTGCTGCCTCTCTTGAGTTTTCTCTTTTCATCCTTGTCTCCTTACCTTAGTTATGCAGCTATTTATTCATGAGAAATAAAGGCTTATTGTTTAAAAAGTGAGAAAAAAGAAAAAATCATGTAGATAATGAAGAAAACAAGATACCAAATTTGTTGTTGGTAACATGTTGTGACATTTCCTTCCAATTTTTTTGCTAGGCCTGTCAGTGCCTAGAAAACTTCCATATATATTTTATAAAATGGAATCTGACTTTCCTTGCAGTTTGGTAGTTTGTCTGTTTCATTAAAAATCTATCGTGGAACTTACTCTGATATACACCAAAAAATAAAATTGATGTGTATGGGTATATGGTAAACCAAGTGAAGCAAAATGTCAGTCTGTAGCATCTAGGAAATAGATATTTGTGTTAAAGAAATAGTCTTTTAACTTTTCTGATGGTTGCACATTTTCTTAAAAGTATTGAGGGGAAATCCAGTGAGTGATGAGAAGACAAATTAAACAAGTAATAAAAGTGCAGTATATAGAACGGACATCGTCGTGCTCTACCATTAGAGATGGTCTCATACACTGTAAAGGCAGCACAGCATAAGCCATATTGATGTATTGCCATTTATTTAGCCAGTTCCTTATTGGATGGGTATTTAGTGTGAGTGTGTGTTTTAGTTAGCTGAATAGCTTGTTGACCTTCTCACCCTCTCCCTTCACCTCCTTGAGTCTGAGTTTGGGCAATATTTCCTATATATCTAGAGGCAAAGCATCTACTGAAACTCCTACTTTTACTTTTTGCTCTTACTGTGTGGACAAGTGGCACATTAATTCTCCTCAGTTTGCCTATATTAAGCAGGGCAATATTTTTAATTAGGCAAACATATTTAACCGAAAATGTGTTTATTCTCCTTTGTCTATTTTTTTAAAATTTATGTCCACTGAGTCAGCTGCAGAGTAGCCCCCCAGGCTGAAAGTGGAAGAGAGGTGGGCTCAGCTGAGGGGGAGTTCACAGGATGTGAAGCACTGAGATCAGGGTTGCTTGGGGTCACAACCCATGTGTGAAAAATCCTGTCTTTTCTTCTTGTGGCCTTCCGAAAGACTCATCTCCTTTAGTTAACTTTCATTTGCAGGGGTAGCTGGGTGCTCTGGCTCCCTAGCTGTGGCTGCCCCTGCATTACACCCCAGTCCTTGGTTTTGCCTACCTTGGTTGGAGTGCTGTGTTTCTTTGAGCTCCTTAACAGACTGATAGCATTGAGAGCATGGCAGAAAGGCACTGAGGCCCCTTTGATCAGAATGTGAAGTATGACAGGCACTCAACCTTATGAACAAGTCTTTCACCCCACTTTTTAAATCTCACAGTCTTTTTGCAGAAGGTATTTTGGGAGATAATTATTTTGCGCCCTGATGGAGTTGCAGGCAACACATTTGAGACTCAATGACATTAAATAGGTTGCCCAAAGGTGCCCACATACAGGAATCAATTCTAGATGTGTCCAGATCATGTAGGTCATGCCGCCTGCTGCTCTTGCTGAGGTTCCAAAGGATTTTGAATATATTTCCAAACAGAAAAAAGAACCTTTTGTCTAGAAAACACAGGCTGTTTCTAAGACTGGCAGGGAGACAGGTACCATCAGGGAAGGAGGCTGACTGGTCTGTGTACAACCCCTTCTACTTCCATAGTAATAAAAGCATTTATGATCACTTTTGAGAATTTAGATCTTTCCATATCAGTCACAGTGTTGGGCACTGTTGGATATTGCAATCCCCACTTTTTCCTTTCTTGGATTATCCCATTTGCTGCCCTTCTGATGCTTCTGACCAGCATTAGGTGGTCAGAAAAGATGGTACAAAGGCCACTCAGCCTTTGCTGTGATTCCAGGACAGGTCTGTCTACTCTAGTGGGGATCTGGAGCAGATATATAAAATGTAAATAAATGGAGCAAGGGGTTGCAGATTTGTAGAAGTCCTGTATATTTTGTTGTGTCAAAGTGTAATCACTGATACTTTGTGTGTATATATATGTATATATATACACACACTATATATTATTTTATATATCTTATATAGATAATATATTTTATATAAATAATATATAAAATATATAACCGCAGTTAAAAAGAAAGTATGTATACATTATGTATGTACTTTATATATATTTGCTTATATACTTTATATATTTATAGTTATATAAAGTATATATATGAATTTAAAATTATTTTACATCATGTGGCACCCCTCAGATAAAATGGTATCAGTTCTGTTACATATCCACATACATCAAACAGTGGAGCCCCTAAAACAAACCTAATAACCCTGCAAGTCTTGAAGTAAAAAGCTCGCTGGTTTGTCCTGCCTGCTACATGTATGAAGCCACATGTGATAAAGATCAGCAATACATCCAGTAGGTTTTCAACATCAACAGCATGTGAGAAAAGATGTAACTACCAGCCCTCCTTTAAAAAAGTCAAATAAAAAATATTCTGGGTAAAGGCACATACTGCTTTTTTATGCAGAGGAAAAATATGATGTATATCTTAACTTTGAAAAGGTAAGGTGTCAGGAAACAAAGCATATTCCCGTTGGAGTCCTGACTTTTCCGTGATACATTCCTCAAAGACACCAGAAGTACAAAAGTGTACATTTGGGGAAATATTTTAAAAAAGCATTACAGCAGTGTTTGACATTTGTTTCATACTTCCTTTGGGAGTCTTTGTGGAACACTGATTAGACGTGTGGAGCTGCTGTCGGACGCATAGCCACAAGAACACTTCTCGGTGAATGGAGAAGGTACAGTGCCTCCTTGGGTAAAGTGACATAAGGAAACGGAAGCTGCAACTGGAAGCACACCATACCTTGTTGGAATAGAAAAAGACAAGCATAAAAATAATCCACCTCAAATTTAAAATGCTATAAAACACAGATACAGAAAGAAACTTCCCCTTTTAAAAAATTGTGGACAATTAAGTAGGTAAAGCATAACAAAAGATCAACAGAAGTCTCTTTTCTGTTCTGTTAGTTGCTCTTTAGAAATGAAAAATAACTACAGGTACAGTCAGTGAGCATTATGTACAGATACAGTGCTTATTTTAAGGCCCGTGCCGATCCCTCTAAAATTCTGTGTTCTAAGGCCTGTTACTGACCATTTTTCACAGCTGCAGGAGTTGAAGCTTAGAGAGGTAAAGCTCCTTGATGGGGCCACACAGCGTTTAAGTAGAGGGAGTGAGACCTGAACACAGGCAGTATGACCCCAGAGTTAAAGCAGGTAATTGGTGGCTATATTGTTTTTACTTCAAGGTTTTTGGGTTTTATTCACACTATTTGCTTCAGAACAGTCTAAGATTTCTCTTTTTTTAAGGGGAGTAACTCAGACTCAGGCACCTGTTCATTGAGATGATAGGTGAGCCTCAGTGTGATTATGCTATTGTAGACAGATTGACATGCTTCTGGCCTAGCGCTGCTGAAGAGGACATAAAGCTTATTGTATTGGAACATTCATTCATTCATTTGCTTATTATTTGTTCACTCAGTAAGTGTTTTAGTGCCAGTTTCATTCCACATACTGTTTCACCCATTGGGTACACAGCAGTGGACAGAACCACTTCCTGATCTCACGGTACTTACATCCTACTAGGGAAGATAGAAATCAAGTCAATATATGATGTGTCTCCTGGTAGTAAGAGGTTTAGAGAAAGTAAATCAGGGCAAGGAAATGGAGTGTGTGTGTAGGAAGTTTTTTTGAGGTGGATATGCTGTTTTTATCTAGGACAATTAAGGAAGAAAAGAACAGTGAGAGCTGAGGGGTCATGAGGGGATATCAGGGGAAAGAGCATTCTCAAGGAGAAAGCAAGTGCAAAGGCCCTGTGATGAGAGCCTGCTTACATCACTCTGCTTCTATATATTCCTTCCTGACTTGACTGTCATACGTTTTTCTAGGGAATGTCTGTGTTGATCTGTATTAAATGACATGGTGCCAAAAAACCCAAACGTGGCGCTTCTGCTTCGAAAGGTTTGGTGAACATGGAGTGTAACCCAACAGATTGGTTCAGTGATACTGCCTCTGAGATACATCCTTTCCCAGCCAAGTGGGTGTATGATTTTTAGTGGACTTTAGTCTTATCAGAAGGATCAGAAACTGAGTTCCATATGTTCTCCTATGCAGTGGTTATGACGGGATGAGGGTTTGGTCCCCATGTCTCTGGTTACCTATTTAGAGCAAATGAACAGAATTGCCTGTATGTTTTGAAAATGAGTAACAATTGACTCATGACAGAGTAAAACACTTTGAATTGTTTTAATCTCTCAGCCAAAGGTTTTCTATTAGTCAATAAAATGTTACCCGATGTTATATTCTTAATTTACTTTGCAGCATCACTCTAAATTATTGGTATCAATTAATTGACAATTATATTTTCTTGAGAAAAAGTCTGATAAAATCTGTAAGTTTTTGATAGACATTCACAGCAAAATGTATATTTAAAACCTTTGTAAATGTGTGCATGGTAATACTTCTATGAAAGCCCAATTAGCTGTTTTTCAACTGCTGGGTTATTTCAAAAAACTTTTCAAACCATAGTTTCTAGTTAAGGAGACTACAAAGGCATCAGAAACTCACTCACAGTGATTCATTTCTGATATCCCTTAACATGGGATAAATAGTTAAACTGATATGAGTATGAATTGTCTCTGAAATATTTCCTTTGTGCTCACCTGGCAGCCTTAAGAAAAAAAAATTGCTGCCTGTTACAAACTGAAAATCTTCAAGTTGCAACCCCTGCTGAAGAAAGGTTTTGTTAATAAGGTCATTGTCAGATCCTTAACTCTGTGGCATGTTGCTGGGAACCTGTTAGTCTTTGACTTAGTTTCTGGGAAGGGAGTCATTGGCGGCAGCAGTGAAGGTCCCTGTGTGAGTGTTCCCTTTCCTGATGAGGAAGCAAAAGACAGTGATCAAGCAGAGGGTCTCAAAACAGACCCTCAGTCACTGGTTCACAAGAGTCACTCACTGCAGGGGGAAGCAGGCACAAAACTCTGAATTGTAGAGAAAGATAATTCGGGTATGAACACCTGGGTGACTGAGAAACCTGTTGTTTCTCATGGATTAAACAATACCAAAGTGCACTAGGTATAATAGGAAAAGCTGAAATTGAGATTTTTTTTTTTGGTCACTGTTTTTGTGCTGTTTATAATCTACCAGCAGGAATATGTCATGGCATCAAAGACATGGCCAGAAAGCAAGAATATATATATATGAGGGGGGTGTGTGTGTGTGTGTGTGTGTGTGTGTGTGTGTATGTTTAATTATTTATTTTTTTAATGAGGTCTGTCCAGATGGCTGCAGCTGTGGGCAACTGGTGATTGGCAGCTTCATCACAACAATGCATCCACATGCGCAACATATCTCATACAGAGTTTTTTGGTGAAACATCAAATCACCTGGGTGACTTAGCCCCACTACAGCCCAGATTTGGTGCCCTATGACTTCTGGCTTTTTCCAAAACTAAAATCACCTTCGAAAGGGAATATATTTCAGATGTCCAAGGGACTCAGGAGAATGTGATGGGGCAGTGGATGGTGACTGGGAGAACTGTCTGAGTTCCCAAGGTGCCTACTTTGAAAGGGACTGAGGCATCATTGTCCTATGTACAATGTTTCTTGTGTCTTCTTCAATAAATGTCTCTATTTTTTAAAGTATATTTTGTTGATTATGCTATTACAGTTGTTCCATTTCCCCCCTTTATTCCCTTCCACCCTGCACAGCCCCTTCCACCTGCATTCCCCAACCTCCCTGCACTGCCTTACTTCATGTCCATAGGTCGTACATATAAGTTCCTTGGATTCTCCATTTCCTATATTGTTAACTTCCCTGTCTATTTTGTACCCACCGTTTATGCTTCTTCTTCCCTGTACCTTTTCCTTCCTCCCCATCCCCGTTGATAACCCTCCACGTGATATCCATTTCTGTGATTCTGTTCCTGTTCTACTTGTTTGCTTACTTTGTTTTTGTCTTTGTCTTTAGGTTCGGTGGTTGATAATTGTGAGTTTTCATTTTACTGTTCATATTTTCGATCCTCTTGTTTTTCTTAGATAAGTCCCATTAACATTTCATATAAGGGCTTGGTGATGATGAACTCCTTTAACTTGACTTTTTCTGGGAAGTACTTCATCTTCCCTTTCATTTTAAATGATAGCTTTGCTGGATAGAGTAATCTTGGATGTAGGTCCTTTCCTTTCATGACTTGGAATACTTCTTTCCAGCCCCTTCTTGCCTGCAAAGTTTCTTTTGAGAATCAGTTGATAGTCTTATGGGAACTCCTTTATAGGTAACTGTCTCCTTTTCTTTTGCTGCTTTTAAGATTCTTTCCTTATCTTTAACCTGGGGTAATAAAATTATGATGTGCCTTGGTGTGTGCTTCCTTGGGTACAACTTCTTTGGGACTCTCGAAGCCTCCTGGACTTCCTGGAAGTCTATTTCCTTTGCCAGATTGGGAAAGTTCTTTATTATTTTTTCAAGTAAGTTTTCAATTTCTTGCTCTTTTTCTTCTCCTTCAGGTACCCCTATGATTTGGATGTTGGAATGTTTAAAGTTGTCCTGGAGGTTCCCATGCTTCTCCTCATTTTTTTTGAATTCTTACTTCTTCATTCTGCTCTGGTTGAATGTTTATTTCTTCCTTCTGGTCCAGATTGTTGATTTGAGTCCCAATTTCCTTCCCTTCACTGTTGGTTCCCTGTACATTTTCCTTTATTTCACTTTTCATAACCTTCACTTTTCACTCTATTTTGCAACCATACTTAACCATTTCTGTGAGCATGCTGATTACCAGTGTTTTGAATTCTGCATCTGATAGGCTAGCAGTTTCTTCATTGCTTAGATGTATTTTTTCTGGAGCTTTGGTCTGTTCTTTCACTTGGGCCATGTTTTTTTGTCTCAGTGTGCCTGTTACATAATAAGGGGTGGAGCCCTAGGTATTCACGGGTGGAGCAACCCACATTGCTGTGTTGTGCCACTGTATGTTGGGGAGGGGTCCTAGAGGGAATAGTGCCACTTGCTCTGCTCTCTGCCAGATTTCAGTCACTTTCTCTGCTACCCACAAGCAAATTGGGCCCTTCTGGTGCTGATTCCTCAGTTAGGTGGTTTTGTGTATGTTCTGGGACCCTGTGGGTCTCTCCAGCGAACTCTCCTGTGAGGCTAGGGGTTTCTCTTGCTGCCACAACACCCACAGGCCTTTTCAGTCAGAGATTTTGAGACTTTATCTCTTTGTGCTGGAACCCTGCATTATGCAGTCTGTCTCAGCTGCTTGTCTCTGCCCTTCCTACCAGTCTGGATGAATGTTTCTTCTTTAACTCCTTGATTGTGGGACTTCCATACAGTTCGATTTTCTGTCAGTTCAGGTTGTTTTTTTGTTTTTAAATTTGTTGTTTTCCATATTTTGGTTATGCAAAGAGGCACAAACGCATCTATCTACACCTCCATCTTGGCCAGAAGTCTGTCTCTACTTTTCATATTACATGGTTGGATACCTTCTGGACAGTCTCTCTCTCTTTCTCTCTCTCTCTCTCTCTCCACACACACAGAAACACACAATTCTCTATCTCAGCCCTGATGTCAAATATGGCCTTTGCCAATGGACTCTTGTGTGTTGTTTAGTCTTGGAACTTCTTTTCAAGATAGGATGTCATTTACAATCTTTAGGCCATATGTTTACTCAGATTTAACAAACACAGGCTAATCTTTTTCTATTTTGAGGAATAATAAATTGAAAAGATAATTACATAATATGGTGCATAATGTAACTCTGGCTTGAGCCATATGTGTTTAATTTTAGAGAAACATGTGTGATGACAGGTTATGAAAGGATGAAACTATTTTAGTCTTTTAAGGATTAGAAGCATGATTAAAAAATAAATGCTTTTTATTCCTCACCCCTCTGCCCCCCGAAACAACCCAATATATAAACTTAACGAAAAACACCCAACTGAAGCAATTTGTTTTTGTGGTGGACACTGGCAAAGAAAATTCAAGGACTTAATTCCAAGCTCTTGTAAAATTAGATGCAGGCTTCTGTGTGCTGCAGGAATGGGTGGCATGTAGTTCCTGTTGTGAGAGCAGAGTAGAGTTGCTGCATTTAGAATCAAGCAGAAATTTCTCATGTGAGTATCCAGTTAGAAACATACCAATTATCTTTTTATCATATTTGATATAAAATGTTGTGATGGGAGAAATGCAAGAGCCCTTCTTTCCTTCCTTCCACAAACATCTGTTGAGCACCTTATATGCTCCAACAAATATAATACCCCTTATTAAGACCATCAAGCAAGCTAGAGGCTCGTATACTGAGAGCTACTTTCAGTCTACCTTTAGATTGTGTCCCTTTGCCCATGATTTTGGCCTGGAGGCAGGATTACCAGGTGTGGCCCACAGAATAATGTCCCCTACAGATGTGTGTGTCCTGATCCCTGGAACCTGGTAGTATGATACGATACAGGGCAAAGGGAATTAACTTTGAAGATGGAGTTAAGGCTGCTGATTTCCTGACCTTGCATGTGGGAGATTATCCAGGATTATCATGGTGCACCCATTATAATAGAGGAGGGAAACTGAAGAGATAGAACTGAAGGTATGGTAGGGAGAGGGACCTTTCCCAGTGTTGCTGGCTTTGACCATGGAGGAAGGGGCTACATGCTGAGAAATTCTGGTACCTCTGGCAACTGGAAAATGCCACAAGATAGGTTCTCTCCTGAAGCCTCCAGAAGACACACAGCCCTTCCCACAATACCTTTATTTTATCTTGGGAAGATCCATTTTGGACTTCTGAGCTCTAGAACTGTAAGAATATAAATGTGTGTGTTTTAAGTTACTGAGTTTGCGGTAATTTGTAACAGGTGCAAGAGGAAACTAATACATTGAGAGGAACCGCAGGCCTGGTGTTGCATGGTGACCAGAATAGTGGTTCTCAAACATGGCTGCACAGTGGAATTACTCAAGAGCTTTAACAATGCTGACAGCTGTGTCCTGGACCCCAGAAATTCCAATTTCATTGGTCCGGAGGGTGAATTGGACATTGGAATTTTGTAAGTTTTCCAAGTGACTCAGCAGTAAAACCAGAGAGGGTGGGGCACTGGTTTAGGGTGTTGGCTTCAGCATTAGATCAACCTGACTTCTTCTTAAACATCTTCCTCAGGACAGCTAGATGTGTGAGTGTTATTCTTTTAGCGTCATTTTGTCATCTGTAACATGGGGGTGCTGTGAACTTGCACCTAGGTTTATATGATCCTGAAATGCCCAAGTTCTTGTCTCTCTCACATGGTAACTGCTCAGTAAATAAATGGTGGCTGCTGCTTTGACTGTTCTATGACAAAGGTTTGGATGCATAGGATGTACCACCTGATGAAGTAATGGTAGGCACAGTGTCAGGCCAATTTACACACCTGTGTTCACGACTGCCTTCTATATAGCTTCTGTTCCAAGGAGAGCAGCGAAATCTGAAAAGTTAAACAGTTGCAAACAAAGGGAATAAGCCCTAGGAACCTGGACCTGAAGCCTGGGTTCTCACTTTGAGTTCGGGGCCATGCCTGGGCTTGCATGGCACATGTGTAGGAATGTGGAGCTGGTGGCAGCATGCTCACAGGACGCCGTTGTCAGCTTTCCATAAGCCATTCAGTCCTTGGGCTGTGGGATGGCATTTGTACCAGATTCACTCCACATGATAAACCATGTTGTCCTGTTGCCTACCATCAATGAAAAGGAGATTAAAAGCCATGGGAATGATAATTCTTAACAGTTAGAGGCTGTTTCCCTCTGTCTACTGTTTAATCGAATCTCAGGTTCAGTTGATACTATTGATTAGATTCTTTTCAAAACCCTGTGTGGCCTATGGGGCTTCTCTGTGTGGGGTAAAATGTTATTCTTCTCATATGTGAGTTGAGAAGAAAAGGTGAAAGTATACAATTAATTTGCCTGCACTTTCTCACAAATTGTATGCTAGATTTCTGGGAAATGCTATATATGGAATAATATTCCAGCAAATTATTGTTATTTACCGTGACTTTTGCCTGCATATTTAAAGTCAACAATTATGTTTTCTTTCTGTACTTAATGGCTTTTGTACAACAATTTCAGAAACCTGGTCAAGTGTCATTAAGAAAACCTGCGCTTTGACCCTGTGATTCTTGGGAAACCAGTTAACAATATCAGAAGTAACAACCAAGTCCTGCCTCCAAAGGGACACTCTCACCTGTCCCTTCCTTTAAGGTAATTAATTTGTAGGTCATTGCCCTGTCTCATTTGTTTTAGAAAATACAGCATCTTTTGTCATCATTTGTGTTAATATTGTAAAAAGCAGATAACAAAATTAAACTTCATCATCTTAAATGTTCACATAACATCCTTGTGTATGGGCAGTTTTGTTGTCTTCTAGAATTGTCATCCCTTTCTCCTCAAGGTGGGGCATGTGTGTACCACAAGAGTAATAATCCTTTTCTAATCCCAATCCAAATTTTGAAGTGGTACCCTCATGTTTGTGTTACCCTTACTTTCACTGCCATTTGACAGCCATCAACCTGAAGGCTTTTGAAGTTGCACATGTTTTTGAAAGTTCAGAGGTCCAAGCAAGCTTTTTGTTTAGAGCTCCTGATCCTCACCCTACTGGAACTGGGAAGAGCAGTTCATGGTCAGCCATCTGCAAACACATTCAGGTTTTGTGAATTTGAAGAGGTCCAACTTCATTATTCTCTATTGTTAGATACTTTGGGTTATGATATTACCACCAAGAAAACAAAATAACACAAAACAAAAAAACACCTCCCTGCTACCCCCCAGCAAACCTCCCAAACTGTACTTTCTCTTTTGAGAAACTTACCTGGTTTTGGTTATAAAATATCTTGGAGTGTATGTACAAAGACAAGCTAATTGTTGAATACTTTTTAAACTGTCTTCAAAATCAAATTGACAGGGGTGGGCTGAAAGAAGAAGCCAAGACATGTGAAAGTTACAGGAAAGCACAAAGATAAGCGGTCACCTGTATTCCCTCTACCTTCAATGACAGTTAACATTTTGTCCCGTTGTTTTGTACATGTTTCTAAAAGGTATAAAATGTTTCAGCAACAGTCAAGATCCCTTTAATTTTTCATCTTCCCATATCTCAGAAGTGAATTTTATCAGGAATTTGGTATATCTCGTTCCATTTTATTTTTATACATTTACTTACACAGATAACCTTTTTTGAGAGTGTTTATTTAGTTTCTAAGTTTAGCATGCAACTATATTGTATCCTCAGTACTTCAGCCTTGATTTGAGAAAGATAAAGTGTGAATACCTATAGATCTAGCTTTCCCTGCTGAAGGTCTACACAGTGTTCTGTCATTTGACAGTGAATGGTGCTAATTTATTCCAGTGTTAATGGATGTTTATAATTTTATTTTTATTGCAAAAAAACATCTTTGGCATGCACCAGAGTTTCTTTAGAAAATTACTAGGACAGTTGATTGCCCTTACAAAGATGTACTGCACCCCAGTGCAGAGCTGGCCACCACACCAAGCTTAGGAAGATGTCATTGTCACTGCTTCCCCCAAGGTGCCTGGTGAGGAGGTGGAGAAGGACAGTTCTGTCTGCAGAGTGGCATATTTCAACTGGACTGCTCTGGAGCCCTCAAGAGGAGGTAATGATCAGCTTAGGTCCCGTGTATCTAACAACCAACACTTTCAGGCGCGCCTTGTTCATTCATTTCATCTGTTTGCAGAGAGTGTCCCTCTGCATTAAGCAACAAGAGCCTCATCTTCTGTTACAGGTAGAAGTATGATTAGAGGAAGGAGGGCATCAACTAATTAATCCAGCAAGAGAGCGAAGGAATTTAGAGATACCCAGTGAAGGTTGTCCTACACACAGACCTTTTGTGTTAAGCTTTCTCAGACATCACTTTCAAGAGGCTAAGGGAGTAGTGCTCAAAGCAGCAGCACGTGGAAATAGAATAAAAGAAAAGAAAAATACAAGAATAAAAGGGAGGAAGAATCTTTGAGTACACAAAGCTTTCCACTGCTCCTTCTTATTCTGAGGTGTGATATGTAGGTCTGTCCTGAGCTTAGGCTTGACAGCTTGTGGGGACAAGATGAATTTTTCAGTCAGTATGAGAATTGCCGTCCACACCAACTGATACCCTCCCTTGGCAGCTGCTCCACTCTCTGTCTTTTATCATTCCTCTTGATCCATCATCTAGAGAATGCTAGAAGGCATGAGATGTAGGTTCCAAGTAGGAATTGGTGCCTGTTTTCTGTCTTGGTTTATTTAAAAAAAAAAATAAACTTTTGAACTGCTAGTACCTGTGGGCGTGTGCAGGAAAGTTGATAAATAAAGATAATGTTGATGTGAGTACAATTTCTTTCATATATAACTAGAAAATGTGAGTTCCAGATAAACTTTTCTTAGAAAAAATAAAATTTTAAATGTCAAAGTTTTTTGAGCGTGGGTAGGGTAGGCTCCAGGACTAACAGAAATCTTTAGACCTTGGACCAATTAAGAGAAAATCAACCTGATAATAAGTTGATATATTTGGCAGAAAGGCCCTTCTGTTTTCATTGAATTTAGACTGTCCTTCCCCTTATGTGTTCTCTTAAAATCTCTATGTATTGTTGTAATTTAACTTTTTATTTTTGTCTGCAATGGTCACTTTCTAATTTCGCAGTGCATTGAAAAACTTGTCTTCATATTATACAACATGTATTATGGATATGGGAATTCGTTTTTTCTTAACAACTTCTGGAATACAAATTCAGCTTCTATTACTTCCCAAGTATCTTTTGAAAATCTGAGGTAGTATATTCATATAAAAGGTAAACATGAAGCAACAATTGTAAGTAAATTAAAGAAACAGAAAAGACCTGTGCTTTAGAAATACCCAATCCAGTTAAATACCTGCTTTTTACATTGTTCATTAAAATTTTGAAATAAATGGCTTCATTGTATTTGTGCCAATCCCCACTTGAATTACTGCTGATATCAACAAGACTTACCTCAGTATTGAAGACAAGAGCATAATATTTCACTTGCTTGTGAAAAAGTTTTTAAAATTAGATTATAACTGACATACAGTATTGTATTAGTTTCAAGTGTCCAAAATAGTGATTTGACATGTATATACCTTATGATGTGAGCACTCTGATAAGTCTAGTATCCATTTGACATCATACTGTCATTATGTTTTTGACTATATTCTCTGTGCTGCACATTACATTTTGTTTCTTTGAGTCTGTTTCATTTGTTTATTCATTTTGTTCATGTAGATTTTACATGTAAGTGAAATAAAATGCTTTTTGTTTTTCTCTTACTTATTTCACTTAGTGTAATGCCCTGTAGGTTCATCAACACTGTAGCAAATGGCAAGATTCTATTCTTTTTTTTTATGGCTGAGTAATATGGCCATTATATATATAGTATGTAGATGTGTGTGTATGTATATGTATATCAAATCTTCTTTATACATTTATCTCTCAGTACATATCTAGATTACTTCCATATCTTGATTATTGTAAATAATGCTCCAGTGAACATAGAGATGTATATATCTTTTACAATTAGTGTTTTTACCTTCTTTGGATAAATACTCTGAAGTGGAATTGCTGAGTCATAGGACAGTTCTACTTTTACTTTTTTGAGGACCACCTTCATACTATTTTCCATAGTGGTTGCACCAAATGATGTTCCACCAACAGTGCAAGGAGAGTTCCCTTACCTTGACATGCTCACCAATACTTGTTACTTGTTGACTTTTTGATGATAGCCATTCTGACAGGTGTGCAAAAGTTTGTTTGCTTGTTTGTTGTTTAATGAATTCAGCCTCAGAGCTTCTCCAGAAAACACAATGCTAAGTGCAAGGTGAAAACTGAAAGGTTACCGTATAAAAAAACAATTCCAAATCTAGAAATAATATTCATGATTTTTTTTAGATTTTATTTATTTTTCAGAGAGAGGGGAAGGGAGAGAGAAAGAAAGACAGAGAAACATCTATGTGTGAGAGAAACATTGATCTGTTACTTCTCGCAAGCCCCCTACATGGCCTGCAACCCAGGCCTGTGCCCTGACCAAGAATCAAACCAGCAACCATTTGGTTTGCAGGCTGGCGCTCAACCTACTGAACCACTTCAGCCAGGACATATTATAAATATTAGATTGATTAGATTTGCATCAGTGTTTCAAATTTCAACTTGTTGTCACTGTGTCTATGTCTTAATTATATTTGGATTACCAGATCAATATGGAATGTAATAGGTATTTATTAGGTATTTGTTGAATTCAAACATGGACATTTTTAACATACTTAATTCAAAGCTCATCTCATGTGGAGATTTCACAGTAAAGTGAAAGTTTATAAGAAGTAAAGAAGTCAAAGTAATTGACAGAAGTTACCTATAATATGATTTTGCTTTTGCTAGAGTTGTTGCCTTCTGATTTGTTTTACTTACACATTTTAGGTATGTGCATTTCAAAGCTGGAGATGTGGAAAGAGGACATTTTGTCATGTTCCATCTTAGTAGGCTATAGGCTCTTCAAGGTTTTACCCCTACCCATTTCTGTCCCCTGGTTGTCACTGTGCTTCATTTAGTATGGGTGGATGTTGGAGCTATGCACTGTGGAGAATCATGCATTTATTTTTATTGTCTTTGGAGAAATGCCCAGAGTTTTAGAACTTTGGGAATACCCAAATACAGTTGAACCTTGAACAACATTGATTTGAACCTTATAGGTCCACTTTTTTTTTCCCAATAAATATACAGTTGACCCTTATATCCCTAGGTTTTGAATCTGTGGATTCAACCAACTGCAAATTGAAAACATTTTCTTTAAAAAAAAAAACAGTTTTTGATCCATGTTTGGGAATCTGAGACTGTGGAGGGCTGACCATAGGTACTGTTCTATGCTGTTTTGTATAAGGGACTTGAGCATATGCAATTTTGGTATCTATGAGGGGTCCTGGAACCAGTGCTCTGTGGAAACTAAAGGCCTGCTGTAGTTAAGTTTTGGGGGATTCAGAAGTTACACAAAGATTTTTTCCCTGCACGTGGGCTCAGTGCCCCAACCTCAGCATTGTTCAGGATCAACTGTATTTTGAAACCTGTTGTAATTTGTGATCACTAAGCCTCATGGCAGGAGGTGGTGGGATACAGGATACATGACCCATTTTCTTGAATCTCTATTTTATAGTCTTTCTCTTTAGTACTTGGAGTTCTTGGAAATCAAATGTTTGACTCCTGTAAGAATGTGTGTACATATGTACACACACATACACACCCATACCCACATACATATATCAAAATGTATACTTGTGTGTGTGCACATGCACACATAGATGGTTGTTGAATTGTCTGAACCCAAATAATTTGAGTTTCTGTCCTAGCAAAAAAAGTTACTTCTACAAAAAGTTGAAACATAAATATAATCTACAAGGTATCACAAATAACTTTTATGTGTGAGTCAAGCTATTAAATGCTTTTTATATTTAGGTAGATCGGGTAATAAAATAGCTGCATAGTTCATAAAGTGGTATGGCATTACTGCCTGCTGTGCCCAAGAAGTAGGCCAGCTTTTTACACTCATGAAGTAAAAGTGGATTAGAACTGTGATCAGTGTATTACTCTATGTTTCTCATTGTGCATTCTATTTCCTTTTGAGCACCTTTGTACATTAAATGGCTATTAATGACATAATTAAAATTGTTTGTCACCACCACAATGTGTGATTTCCTATCTCCTCATGCAGATGTAAGTTAGATAAAGGAGGAGTTTTGGCAGGAAGACAAACTTCAGTGATTTATTAGTGGCCAGATGTGGTTGTTAAAAGATTATCTACAGAAGACTCAACTGAGTGTTGCAGAATCAGAGCAGAATTGCTGCGCATACCCAGCCTGTGCATCTTGGTGTGAGTGACATAGCTGCTCACGCAAGCATGACAAATGAGCCACATGTTTTATTGTTGTGTACAGATTTTATGTTGGAATTTAAACAGGGTGAGAAAGGTTCACATTAGCTTATACCAGCAAAGTAGGTGTTTAAAGGAAACTAATGAGACTAAAGTGCTAGTGATATTTTCAGTTTGCTTAGTGCTTCATAACAGAACTGAAATATCTTACATTTCTGTCAAGTTTCAAAGAGGGAAAATCCCAGCACTGTTAAAAAAGAAAGAGAGAAGTTAATATGAGAATTCAAAGAAATCAGAAGCAAGTGGAAGCAAGGCACTACTTAAGCACTGTTGACATACATGTCGCACACACAGACTTGACATATATACAGTTAGGTTAGGTAGGTGCTTTTAAGGAAGAGGCACAATTTCTGGTTTTTGTAGTATTTGTGCAGGCAAAGCTCTGTTAAAATAATGTTAAGACCCTGGAGTGTTAGAAGCTATGAGTGGTTCAAAGAGTGTTTTCCAGCTTTAAGAGGAAGGAAGAAAGAAAGAAAGAAAAAAGAAAATGGTTATATCTTAAAGCCATTCTGTGGTTAGCAGAAGGTATCTTTTTTCTCCCTTTCTTCTTTCCACCCCCTCTATCTTCATTGTCTCTTCTTCCTTCACTTTCCTGGAAAATTTTATATAGAGGAGAACTGGGTCTGTATAGCATGGTACCCCAAAATATAACAGACGTAGCAACTATTCTGTCCCTTTCAGGGTGGATAGAAAAATGCCATAGTATAAGTTGAAGACCTCGAAGTTTTAGGTGAAGTCTGTGAGGCCAGTGAAGGCTTTACTGGGGCGTTCATACTAATACCCTCACCTGCTTTGCTGTCTCTTCCTCCCTTCTCAAGTTTTGTAGACTTGATGCCTCTGGTCAATTTACCATCCTTTCTTTCTTTTTAAAAAAGGTTTTTTTAAATCCTAACCTGAGGATATGTTTATTGATTTTAGAGAGAGAGGAAGGGGTGGAGAGAGAGAGAGGGGGAGGAAGGGAGCAACATTGATGTGAGAGACTTTGATCAGTTGCCTCCTATATGTGCCCTAACTAGGGTCCAAACCATTGGTTTGCAGGCTGGCGCTCAACCTACTGAAGCACTTCAGCCAGGGCATATTATAAATATTAGATTGATTAGATTTGCATCAGTGTTTCAGATTTCAAAATCAAATTGAAATTTTGAAATACCTAGGTATGTGCCCTGACTGGGAGTCAAACCTGCAACATTTTGGCGTGCGTGATGATGTTCCAATCAACTGAGCCACCCAGCCAGGACATTCTTTTTGAAATGTTTATTTATTGATTGATTTGAGGGGGGGGGAGAGACACATCATTTTGTTCCACTTATTTATGCATTCATTGGTTGATTCTTACATGTGTCCTCACTGGGGATTTGAACCTACAGCCTTGGCATATCAGGACGATGCTGTAACCAACAGAGCTGCCTGACCAGGGTCTTATCATCCTTTCTGAGATTACATGTGTGTTTGTACTATTACTTTAATGTTTATGCTCCTGTGGGCCATCTGTTAGTTCCATAGAGGCAGAAATTGTGTCCCTAGGCCTGTCACATTATCTGACACATACAGTACATTTAGAAGTATTTGTAGATTGAGTCAAATGAACTATGTGGGCAATAGCCTATATTCAGACTATCATTTGGAGAACACTTCTCCACCCACATAAAACTTTCCTAAATGATAAATAATTGTCCATCCAATTAATGCAGCAGTTTAGGTGACTCTCTTGCCATCCTCTAATTTCCAGTTTGGAGCCTTAGAATCCAACTACGTCTGGTCCCTTCCAAACCGACTTTGGCCTTGAGCACTCATCATGCAATTCCAAGAACTGCCCACTTGATGGCTCGTACCCAACCCATAGACAATTAAAGAATAAAATCAGAAAAATGCACATGCTTTCTCCTCTCTTGAGTCTATCTCTTCCATTTAAAAAGTATATGTGTTTTTTATTACTCATATGTTGAACCTTAGAAATAGATGAATAAAATTGAAATGCAGGGATGGAAATTTCAAAGAAATAAAACACTTAGAAGCAGGGTTGCCTTCATGGCAGGACAGCTGTGAATCCTCAGGGGGCATTGTGCTCAGAGGGCTATGCCTTTCATTAGTGCTCTGCTGTCACCAGCTTGAAGTTCTCCATAATTCTGAACAAGGGGTCCCAGTAGCTGGTCTTGTCCATGAGTGTGTGTTCATTCTGTCATTGTAATCATGTGACTTTTCAGTTGCTGACTTTCCTGACCTTGCCAGAATTTGTGTTACTTGGAAGCTAGATTGCCTTGGGCTTGATCTTCCCTGATCATGGCTTCTAAATGCTTTCTTGAGTACTCGGTGGGAAACCTGTCCTCACAGGACACAAACTTATAGGATGAGAGCTTTGGCTATGACTCAGACTGTGTTCAAATCCTGGCTCTGCAATGAGCAAGTTACTTAAACTTTCCAGGCCCAGTTTCCTAATTTCCAGAAAGGACAGAATGATATTGTGCCTATCTCTCAGGCTTGAGGCAGGAGCCAAGTGAGAGAGTATGTGGACCCAGCTCCCAGGCACTTTACTTAGGTGAGCGCAGTCACTGCAAGGTGTGTTGCAGTCATTGGGTACCACACTTCTGGTTGCACCTGCTCTTGTGGTTATTGCTCCATTGAAGTCTCAGGATTCTCACTGTGCTTCCATACTCTAATGTGCCAGCATTCAAGGTTCCTCGTCACCTAGTACCAGTGTTCAAGATGCCAGAGTTCAACGGAAGGCTCAGGGCAGCTCTGCTCACTCCTCCTCTGAACTGCTTTCTGTCCTCTAGTTTTCTTCCTGTATGTGGAATGATTAATGAACATGGAAAGGATTTGTATAACCAGACTCTGCATTTTGTAACCCATCTGTGTTTCCCAGTGGTCCAAAGGTGTCAGTATATCATTAAAGGAATTGACATCTCTTCTGCAGAAGCAGCCAAGTATTTCATAAATAGAACCCCTCCCCCATTTATACAGGAAACTTGAAAAGAATTGACCATATCAAAGGGACTCATGTTCTTGGGGAGGGATGACACATTACTGGGGACTGATGATACAGGGTATGGTCCATTCATTTATCTGACAAATACTTATTAAAGACTCTCTGTGTGCCATGTAGTGTTGTAAGATATGGAGTATCATTGCTCACAACATCATCGGGAACCTTGTTGTTATATGGATGATATCCTAGCAGGGTATGGATATTAAGCACTACAAAGAACAGTATGAGACAGAAGTGCTAAGAAGAGAATTAAAACAGGTCATGGAAGAAGAGTGCCTCTAGGCCCCTTTAGACAAGGTAGTCAGAGAAGGCTTCTCAGAGAAGGTGACATTTGAGCTGAGGTCTGAACAGCAAGGGGAAGAGCCAGGAGAAAGTTGGCTATAAGCATTTCAGACTTAGGGACATACAGTGCTCACACTGGAAGGTACTGTGAGCTTGGTGGGTCTAGGAACAGAACGGAGAGTAGGAATGAGGTATGCAAGATGGAGAGGGGAAATTAATTGGACAGAGGAATTGGTTGGAGCCTGACCCTGGACCCCATAAGCCAGTCATGTGATTCCTGAGCTCTTTTTGTAGCTGTTATTTTCAAGGTCAGATGAAACCAGGAATCTTTCAGCTAAATAATCAGTAAAGTAGTCTCCAGGTATTAACTAGGGGTTGGGGGCTGTGGAGGAATGAATGATTGTACCTGAATTTATCCTTCAGTTGTCTAGTCAAGAAGCATAACACTGAAGGGAGCACTAGAATCAGAGTCCCAGGACAAGTCTCAACTCTATGGGGACCTGCTGTTTAGTTTTCCTGATGGATCATTTTATGTATGAGATCAATAGTGGCTTTGATACAGGTTGGTATAATGATGAAATGACTTAGTGCTTGTGGCAACTATTTGATAAATGCAAAATCACTTATTAGGGAGCTATTAATATTGATAACCCTTCTACCTACTAAAATACCTGATACTCTTAATTATTAAAAAAATGCATTTTTCTATCCATTAAAGAGATTTTATATTACTTATGGAGAAACCTGGTGGATAAATTCATGATGGATATAGTTACTCCATTCCTTAAATGGTTTCCAGGAACTGGGTTCATACTCAGATACTGCTGTTTGACCTTTTTCAAAGTCTGGGATGTTAGAAATCACCACCACCTATGGAATCCTATCTCCTAGATTTCTTATCTCAGCTGGATTGAATTTGAAATACAGAAAAGCTTAAAAAGAAGGGTTAACTGTTTTAAAGACGTGTGTTTAAAGAGGATTCACAATAGTTCTTCTAAGACACAAATCCTTCACCTCCAAAATAACTGCCTTGTGTTTGGGTTTGTGGATAAGAGCAATTTACATACTATTTTGGGGGAGCTGATAATTCTTGTGGAAATTTGGCCTACAGTAGTTGATGTTTTTTTATGCAGGAGGTAGCTTTTGATACTTTTGCCACTCCTCAGTATCTGTTGTTCCTCCCAGCAGGACGTTTGTATGTTGTATGTGTCAGAGAATCAGATGAGATAATAGATTCCATCAGTCCCGTTCTCCAAGATTAGTTTTCAGGAGCTGTGCGTGTGGCCCCAAGGAATCTGAATTTTAAAATCTCACACTTCCTTGATTTCATTGATGCCACTTGGGAAGGTTACCTCAGATTACTGGAAGATTTTTATTATTAAAGTTTTTATAATTTTGCTTAGAAATCATTTTTTACTCTTACTAAAACATTTACTAGCAATCATGCTAATTATTTTAAATAAGACCCTGGAAATGGGCTATGTCAGCTTGAAAAGACTATTTTTAACAGAATTTGGTGTTAGAGGCAGGCTTTATAGATAATATAGTAATACCATTGTTATCTAATTAACATCCACTGTGCACATGTATGTGATATTAGAGAGGCAAGTATATATAAAATTATAAGTTATGACATTTTATGAGTTTTTTTTAAATCATGAGTTCTTATATAGCCATCATTACTTAACAGTGTGAAATGTGGCTTTAGACATTACGTCATGTAAAGACCAGGAGACAAAACATACACACACACACACACACACACACACACACACACAAAACTCTGAGGATCAATTTTTGATTATAATAAAGTTTTAATATGAGGCATTTCTGAATATGTGTCATGAATATGAGTCATGATTTTCACACCAAACCTGACCTATTATGATTATGTTTCGACTTAAAGGGGTTTTCAGTATTTAAATTCTAAACCTAATTCTAAGGTTTCAAAATGATTCACATTCAAATCTACTTTTATGTTTTACAATTCAATGAGAAAATACTGCTTATACCTACATTTTTACTATTCTTAGACATATTATAATTATTTCTTTAATTTCACCAATAAAATAGCCATTTCTTCATTAGCAAATTACAAGAGCATCTCAATAAAAAAATTAATTTGAATGTGGCTTGCCATTTCATTTCACTTTGGAATTTTCTCACTTCTTTCATTATTAGTTCTTTTTGTAAAATGAAGATACTTTCTAGGTAAATTAATTCCTTCCAAGCAGTAGAATAACTTCCTTTTTGGAAAGAATTATTAGAATCTTAGTCTTTATAATCTTAAATACCACTTAAGTTAGAGTGAACAACATAAGAAAAAATTACACTAGTTAAAAAAAAAGAATGATTATGACCTGGGCCAAGTACATTGCAATTATATGCCATGGAAAAGTGAGCTTTCTATTGGGAAAAGTGTGATATAGATGCCCATGAAATTTCCAGAGTTTAAGTATTTCTGTAAATTAGGTTGTTCCTTGTTAAAAAGGTGGCTTTAAAAAAGTCTGGTTTCACTGTTGTTTTAATCATAGTTTAGTTACCATGGAGAAATATGCAAGTTAGCATTTATACACAGAAGTGAAATTTATGCTGCATAGATAATAGCCTAAATTTAGCTTGACTTAAGTTTACCACTTCCTTTTTTTAACAAAAAGGAATAATAATATATCACATATATCCACTAACAAGTTAATTATTTTGAAGGCTATTGTTATATTTTTAGAGAACTTCTTAAGCATCAGCAGACCCCTGTGTCTGTGTGACTACTTCCAGTGCTGAGCATACTGTACCATCTTACATTTTATTTGCTTGATTTTTGTTATCCTTAGGTTTAATAGATTACTTGGCTAAGTTTAAAATCCTTCATGTGGTGAAAAACTAGTGTTTAGACACATTGCATGTCATTGGGTTTTATAAAGGACTAGGGAGTGTTCTATACCGAAAATCTTCAGAAAATGTCGAGTTCTACATTTTCTGGACCAGTCTGATTTCAGAGCCCAACAGTAGTTTGATGACTGTTTGGGTATATTTTTAAGAGAAGTTCTAAGTAAAGTCCTAGCTGGGAATAGATTTTTTTTTTTACCCTGATTAAGAGATTTGTTTGTATGGAGTCCAGCACCTGGGAGCTGCCCTTCCTACCATTTACGTTACACAGTTCCTCAAAGCCAAGGCTGAGTTTTCAAGGACAAATGTAGTAAACTGTCCTGATCCAACATGAGGTCCCCCAGCACAGAGAGAGAGCAGCAGATCCTTTTCAACACCAGCTGTTGTCACAGATATAGATTGCTGCAGTGAAGTTTTCTTAATATAATTCAGGAAGCTCTAGAGAATTCTACAAAACAACTGTGCCAACAAGGAAAATGTTGAATTTTTCATCAGCTGCCCAATGCTGAGAGTTAGTGGGCAATCCGTTCATTCATGACCAGATGTTCAGTGTGGTAACGCTCTGCAGTTAACGTGAACCCTGTGGCCTGTTTACCATTGGCTGCAAGGACATTGGCAGCAACCTGGCATTGGAGAATTGAGGCCCGCACAAGCAAAAGACCATGTGTCTGCCTGTGGCTTCCTGGTTCTCACCAGCAACCAGACAAGGTATGGAGTGATGAAAGAAGGGAATGACATTGCATCAATCACTTTGGAGGCAAGGAGAGTTTGCTATAGGTTTATGTTTTGGGGGAACAGTTGGCAAATCCTTACACTCCTTTTTATCCAAGAAGAAAGGTGGTGTTTGTTTAGTTGGATAGATTATTTCAGCCTGTGTCCTAACCATCAAACTTTTTGTGGTGGGGGCAGTAGCGTGGGTGGTTAACACAATAAGAAAAGGTTGCTAATTTTAAACCAGAGGAAGTCACTAAAGTCGATTCTTAATGTTGAAACCTTGCTAGGTCCAATTTGGAATTGGAAATATGTGATATTTTTGCCCTAGGTGAAATAAACTTTATTATTATGGGTGAAGAATATTTAGATCTTCCATTCCTTCAGGTTCATCATATCCTTCATATTCATGTTTTGAGTCCATGATATTTTTGTGAGCCGTTTTCTGTAATTGTGTTTTAGGAAAGGGGGACTAGTTGCAGTAGGGGTTTTGGAAGATACAGTATGATTTCTACCTTCAAAAAGGATTCTTCCTTAAAATGATTAACTTTGTTTGATTCTGATGTACAGAATACCAGGCAGTGGGAGGCAGAATTCCAGAATTTATAGCTTGGCTCTTTTCTTCCCCACTCCATGGCACTGCACAGAAATTTTTTTTATTGTGGTAAAATATACATAAAATGACACGACCATATAACCTTTACACAATAATTTAAACTATTATTCAAAGCAGTATGGACAAAAGAAAGGAAAATTTCTTATTTTTAATGTGGAGCTTAAATGGTGGTGCCACCCCAACAAGAAGTCAGCCTTAGTTTACTTGAAACTAGAATGAAAAGGCACTGTGGAATAAACCTTTTGCTTTTTGAGACTTGGATTGTTTTCCTTTAGAATTCTTGACTACTGTGGCACACCTTAGTGACATTCTTCCACGGGGGTAACAAAGGCAACTTGGAGGGTCTCTGGAACAGTAGAAACCTTGCAGTAGTGCTGTTTGCTTTGGCAGAGCTTTGTGCCTTTGGTTTACAAGCCTGCACTGAACTCTTCCTCTGCGTTGCCTGCTTGTAGAGAAAGCAGTTGCCTGTTTCACTGATATCTGTAAATTTCTCATTAACTCTATATAAATGTGGATCTCACTGGACTTTAGAATCTCACCAGAGGAGTGTGTGTTTCATTTTTCTGGGTGATATTTTCCTCTTCTTTTTCTGAAAAATCTCTTGGCTTGTAGACTTGGCAAAAGGTGCTTTAGAGTTACAGCATGTACTGACTTGGACTGCTGGGACACAGGAGAAGGCAGTGGTGTTTTCTGGGATGCTAACTTGCTGATAGGAAAGGAGAACCAGTTTACAGTAGCTCTGATATACTCCTGTTACCTTCCTTCTGTCCTCTGCAGCTGCTGCAGCCCTTCAATGGCTTCACCATGCACACAGTTTGTTCTTGGGTGTGAAAGCAAACAGTATTTGAGTTGGCAGCAACTTCTCTTTCGGTGGAGTTTGCTGCCTCGGCAAGAAACCGCAGCAGGAGCTTTCTGCTGCTGAGGCTCCACTGGCAGGATGGCCTTTCCCACATTTCCTTGGTTTAAGGAAACAGATTTTTGAACTTTTTTTGAAAGAAAAAACACCAACATTTAACAGCTAGAGTTAGTATATAATTTATGGTTTTTGCTTTATGTTCTTGTGGTTATATAAAAATTAAAAATCACAATTATTGTTAAATTATGCAAGTTTTTGCAAAAAGAGTAATTAAAAATAGACCCTCTGTACCAAGGAATTCAAGAAAGTCATTGTTACCGAAACAAGTATTCTCAATTACTCTATCTTTAATGGTTTTTAATTGTTATAATTTACTCATATTCTATTACACCTCTCAGAGGAGATGTTTCTGAAAGCTCTTTGTTTTTCCTGTGAGGAACAAGGAGTTTGTTCATTTGAACCTCTTTAGCTTTAAAAGAAAGATATTTTATTTTTTTATTTTTTTATATGTCAGTGTATTAATCCTCCTTACCTGTCATAGCAGTTCTGTCTGGAGAATCTTAACTGAGAGCAAAGCAGCCTCAGACCTGTTACCTGTCAAGGTGATAGTCTTTGTCAAAGGGAAGTTGTGCCTGTCATGGAAGTCATCCAGGCCTTTGTTATGCCACAGAAGCTACCTTTTAGGCAGGCTTCAGTTTTTCTAGCATTCCTTCTGGGAAACTATATGTCCACATCTTGGAGACTTAGCATTTATCCCTCACTGCATGGAGGCCTACTGAAAGCAGAGGAGACGAATGCACGGGACCATTAAGAAAGGAGCTCAGAGGTGCCTCAGGATAGTGGTGCTTCTGCAGTTTGCTCCCTCAGTGACAGAGACTAGCAGTTTTGTTGTTGTTACTTCTTTTTTTATTGATAGAGACGAGGATTCTGAGAACCTTTCTTTGTATTTCCCAAAACCACACCTTTAATTAAAAAGTAGCTCTAACATATTTGTTTTCCTGATTATCTCAGAAAAGAAAATAGGAAGTGAAAAGTCCATTCTACTTGGTACACTATGTTACTATAAAAATCATTTGTTTTACATATTAGATTTAGGGTCAGAACATTAGCTCTGATGAATAACACGGGACAAAATTTTTTCTTTTCAAGAATAGTGGCAGTTAATCATTTTTATCTGCCTGCCTTGCAGACTTGATTAGATTTGTTATGTGTGCCACATGTTTATGGCATTTTTATTATATATTGTTAATTTGTTGTAACTGCCGTGGCAGTTTTTTCTTCTTCCCTTTCTTCCCCAGAGGACTCTTGTGCTTTGGGAAACTTTATTTAACTTTTAATGTTAATGAAAGGCCCAATAATCTATAGGTTAAAAAAAATCAATGTTACATTATAGTGTGTATCTTACTTCACATAAAAAGAAAACATGCAGTTGTGTTGAATACTTATGTTTTTCTGTTGTTGGTGAAATGGTGTATGTTCAGGGTGGGTTTAGAGAATACACATCTATAAAAGCATTTCACCTGAAACCCAGAAGTGAAAACTGTTGAACCTGCACTGAACTGTGATTTTCTTTATTACTCGAAAGTCATATATATAGTTTTCAAATCACTGCTAGGTAGGTTGATTGGGATGTTTAACATTTTAGCTGCTTAAAAAGTCAGGCAGTTGAATGATGCATTTTAGAACAACACAATCTTTTTTTAGTTTACTAGCTCCTCAGAATGGATGTGAAATCTGTTAAATATAGAGGCAATTCTCTAAATAAGACCGACAGTTAAAATTGGGAAGCAGAATTACTTTGGAAATGATTTATGATGAGTCTACAGGACATTCAAAAAATAAAGTTAGAAAAGGAAACCCACTGACTGTTTTGGCTACTTTACAACAAAGGGTTTTTACTTTCCATCCACTTGAATTGGCTGGATACGTAGAAAATGTATAGAAACCAACTTTAAGGTGGAAAAATTGACAGAATTTTTATTTTTACTCTATGTTCTGGCATTGTTTTGCTATTGGCATTACAAGCCTCTGACTGTAACCAAATCAGTTTTTTGTTTTGATAGTTACAAACTTTCAATAACAGAGAAGCACCATTCTCTAACAACATTAGATATTGAAATAAATAGCAGCTGGATTGAAGTGTCTTTGTTTCTGCCCTGCAGCATGAGGATCTGGGTCCTTAATAAATACCATTTGGAGGTGACATGGTGTGGTTATTGAACTTTTCATATGTAAAATCACAGATGCATATATCACTTTTAAGAATTGGTATACAAATGTTCATACTCCACACTAAGTGTTTATACATTTCTGTGGAATAAACATTATGAATTCCAAGAGACAAATTTCACGCAATTTGAATTCATTCAGGTATGAAGAGGGTTCACTGACAGCTAAAAATTGTTCTTAATATGGTTTATTAAAGCATCTGAAATCCTTATAATGGAAAAATAAATATAATTTTAGATATATAATCATTAATTGTTCCAAATATATCAATATTAAATTAGCCAGAATAAGTGATATGTTTACTAACTCCTAGTAGTTCACATAAGCCATCTTGGACCTTGGTGTTGCGGGAACTGCGTGGATCTCTATGGTGCACTGTGAGGGGACCGGTGTCTCCTGTACCCCCACCCCTTTTCACCACTAGGGAACCGAGAGTGCAGTACATGTTTAAAATTGCTGTAGGCAATTTTGCAAAAACAAAAGTTCATATTCAAATGCTATCTTAAGAATAAAGTGTTAAGAGCAGTGAGATTTTTTTTACCCCTGTGGAGAATTTAAGCTGCAGCTTGCTGAAGATGTAAACCTCAGATATTTAGGTTAAGAAAAGAGGAGATGGTTTTCTGGCTCAAGGGGACAGAGTGAATACCAACAAAGAACAAAGAGCTTGATGCTTGAGGAGAACAATGGATACTTCCCTTTGGCCGGGACTTAAAGTTCAGAAAGGGGCAGAGAAAAAATGAGTTGGAAAGATACCTGACATGACTACAGAGGACTTTAAATTAAAGTTGCAAAGCAAGGAATTTTTTCAGTAATATTAATTAATGTTAATAATAGCAAAGAACATTTGCTACGGGCAAGGTCTATAGCATAGTGTTTTATTCCTTATAACATTCAAGTAAGGGAGTACTGGCATTTTCCAGAGATTACCATACAGATGAGGAAATTGAGTCTTGGAATGGGTGTGTGAACTTACTACTGGCACAAGGTGGTGACATGGAATATGATTTCAAATTGTCTTTGTGACACAAGTACCAGCCTTTTGAAGATTCTGACTCCACAACCAGTGGGTGTGACCAAGGTTTTTATAAGCACAGGAGTTTCCTGGTCAAAGCTGGGCTCCAGGGTAGTTCATCTGTCATTATTTCCTAGAATACAGTAAGGAGCCCAAATGACAGGAAATTGATATTTCTGAAGAGCTGCAGTCAGAGACTTCAGTGGGGTAGTTGAAAGGATTAGAAAGGCAATGGTGGAGATGTGAAAAATCTTGATGTTTCATGGGCTGGACTTTTCTGTGAAAGAGATAGATGATGGGAGAATTAGGGTGGTGTTTCCCAGCACTTGTTTCCAGAACGGTGGGGGGTGGGGGAGGCTGGGAAGCAACGAGCTGAAGTTTGGATGTCATTTTAAGTGCAGAGATGGAGTCTTTCTGGAAGGTGATGAAACACACATTGAACATGAGGTCGGGAAGGTGTCTGGGCTGGAGATGTTGATTTAAAGCCAAGGAAAGGAGTGTAGAGAAGGAAGCCAGTAGACTTAGTGAGGGGGAGAAGAAAGGGTAGCTGGGGAGGAAGACCAGGAAGTAAATCAGCCTTATGAGATAAAGAAAAATCTTTCTGCACTTTGAAGACGACAGATTTGTGGGCCATGATTTAGACATATACCTATCCATATTCATGTTTGTATACATATTCATGTACATATTTATATATGTATTCCCATATACATTCATATGTATCCCTATGTGTATTCATATCTGTATCATGAGCACGGCCATTCCCTTAAGCACACATATATACTTGGAGGCCCTTCCCACCTCAGTTAGCAAGTGGGGGAGAAAGGGTAGGCTCTGTATGAGTCTCCCCTGAATGGTCGATAGGGTAGGATTCTGCTCCATGGGTTGCAAGTTGAGAGCAGTAGAGGGAAGACAGAGTTTACTTCTATAGTGTGTGAAGTTCAGACCACGCATAGAATTTTATACACTATGCCCCACCCCTCCCCTGCCAAAATTTATTCCAACACAGACGCCTGGCTGCTTTAAATGCTAAATGATCTATAATAGGATTTCACAGAATTCAGTAAGATTACCATTATGTTGTGAAATATGGGATAAGAGTGTGGTCAATAGATGTGCTAACTTTTCATTTGGGGCGATATTTTTTCTCCTTTGAAAATCCATTCAGCTCCTGAAATGTGTATGGGAGGCCCATCGCTTTCCTTGCTTGAGCCCATAAAGAATTGCAGTTCAGACTTATTTTTTTAACTTCTCTTCCCTGTGCCTCTTCTTAATTCCTAATAAGTTTAACAATTAAGTCTTCCTGGTCTTTAATTTTTTTCCCAACAGCCAGAGAAATGCTGTGTTATTGCTCAAGTCTATTTTGTGTTATTGATTGGAGAATGAGATAGTGCTCTTTTTCTTTTCAAGATACCACTAGGTGATTTCCTTTCAGGGTTCTATAAAATGTCACCCTGACAAAATTGCCCTGTGGTGTTAGTAAACTTAAGCTCCTACTTCTTGATTCCTTACATGGATATTTACCAAAGGATTAAAATGCTTTGAAATACCTTAATTTCAGTGCCACCCAGTACTCATACTGCCAGTATTGTGAAAATCATGTGAATCCTTCACAGGTGGTGATACTTATGTTAAGAAAATAGATTTAACAAAATTCTGCAGGTCTCCATACCAGTGTCAAGTTGGGATATCATTCACATTTCTCCTGGGAGTCTTTACTTGGCCATGTTACTGAGGGCTTTGTGATAATGGTTTGAGAAGTAATTTATCAAGTGAGGTCACCTTGACTTTTGAGATTCTAATAAAATTACTTAGAGCTTTAATTCCCATGGGAATTCCATTGAGAATTTTATGATTGATTTGGTTAAAGAATTCTCAATATTGTCTCTTCTCATTGCTATTCTCTTTTCTTCTCTCAGAGTTGGAAATCAACCCTCTCTGTATAGTTTCCTTCCACACAGCTCACACAGGGCATTGACGTTCAGGGAGTTTGAGGATGTTTGCCTCAGAGAAATTTAGAATCAAATGTTCAACAGCCTGTTCTTAAAATACATATTTGCCTACTCTGAATTTGTCCTTGGATGGCCTTTTCCATACATTATGACCTACAAATGGCCTAATGTATCCTTTCTTCTCTCTTCTCTTCTTTTTCTCGCTTCTGATTTCTCTGCTTTCTGTTACCTGCTAATATTTCTTAAATATGGCAATTTAGCTTTCTCTTTCTGTTTACCATCTCCTTCCATGCTGGGCTCCTGAGGGCCTTGTTTTCCTCTTTTCAAGCAGCATATCAAAAAGGAACTTCTGACTGGTGAAATGATCATCTTTTCATCTACACACATGCATAGACACTGCTTCCTTCTCCCCTACTCCTCTCCAGCAAATGTAGCAATAACTATGACTACTTTACATAGACATTTTAGGGTTTCATTCCAGTTGTGGTCCTACCCAGCAAACTCTGTTCTTTACATCTGCTTTCCTTTAATCAACCCAAATAGGTTGTGTCTTGAGTTGCAAAAAAGACTTCAAAATAGAGGCCCTAAATACCAGCATTTTCGTACTTTCTTCTACTAGACCACCAACAGTCTCTCTCTTCTAAATTCTAGGGCAAAACCCAAGAATCTCAGCCTTACAAATACCCAGTTTCTAAAAATACTTAGTGACATTGTATTAGTTTTTTTGATCATCTAATCTTCCTGGTAAAGTTTACAACTTTGTATGCCATATTTAAAGTAAGTTTTCTATGGTAATAATAAATTTTCTTTCTTCCCCTGGAAGTTAAGGATGTTAATGACATGGTTAAATGGTGCCTTTTGGGAATCGAACCTGCAACCTTTTGGTCCTCAGGCCGGCAGTCAATCCACTGAGCCTTCAGTGAGCCAGTTGGTGCTGGCTTCACTCATGGCATTCTTAAAATCAGGTAATTCCTGATGTTATCTTTCACGGTTTTGTAAGTGCCATGCCTGGTCAGGAAACTCTGAAAAATATTTAACCAAGTTTGAACACACTTACTGGTTATTTTACACACACACACACACACACACACACACACACACACACACACACAATCTGTTTTTCACCAAAGCAGTGGTAACCAAAGCCTAGGGTCCTAGAATCTCAGGCTTTTAGAAAATATAATCAGGGAGTTTTTCAGTATTTAGGTTATAGTGAATCTGGCTGTAAGTAACAGAAGGTCCAGTTTAGGCAGGCTAAAACAGTGTCACTGGCAAGGCCTTTGTTGGTAAACTGAAGGAGAGACTTGATCTGCTCCACTCTCTGATCTCTTTTCCAGTGTTTGCCTGTCTGTTAGATTTGCCCCGTTTGCAGTCATCAGAGGGTTCCTCGCAACTGGTAGGCCTTGAATTTCCTTGAACATTCCCAAAAGGAGAGAGGAAAAGGGAATCTTCACTTGAGATTTTCAGAAAAATCTTTGAAATACCAATTGGAGTGACTTCCAGCACATTCTACCCTGCTGATGGCCAGGGAAATGGAATATGTTAATTGTATATTCTAGGTGAACTTTTTCCATCACTGCAGCTGGGATGGAGTCAGCCTTCCCAGAACCCCATGACTCCCTGCCTGTCAATGGGTACTGTTTGGGAGGGGTTTAGAGGAAAGGATGCATTGGATACAGCTACAAATGTATACTTCCTGGAGCTGTTTTTTATGTGTGTGTGTGTTTCAAAAGGACTAGAATTAATACATTCATTTGTAAGAGATAAAGCTTCTGGGGTTAAACTCTCAAGTTCCTTGGCTTTTGACCATAGATATTTCAATCTGTGAGCTCTGATTGGCAAATTTGGTAGATATTCTGTAGGAGTTAATTAATGCTTAACAAACAAGTATTAGCTAGGAGAGTCTTCTGAAACTTAGTGTCTCTATTTGTTGGCATGCTTAGAATTCAATAGAAGTAGTTCATTGTGGTTTAAAAAGAATGGGGACCTCTAGTCTCAGCCTCTGAGTTCGTAACAGGTTAAAACTAATGGTAATTCATCTAAGAAGTGATGACCCACTGAAATACTATGCAGAAATGGAAAAAAATGGCATTCATTTATATTAGTCTTATTTCCAAAAACTAAAATTCAGCATTTCAAGTTGTTTTAGATATAGTAAGTTTTAAGTTTTACTAATACATTGTAAAAAACATTAATCATATGGAAAGAAAAAGATGATGAATTTTAACACTGCTACAATAGTGTCTGTGACTCAACAACAGAAATTGTTGTTAGTGGAACCTCCAAAAAACAATTCTGTCTTGGGGAAAAAATGTTTAGTTGAAAGGCTGTGGAAGAGATACATATTCAGTAAGAGTAATGAGAGGCAAACGCAATAACGTAAGATTGTTTTACAAAAAGAAATTTCTAAAAAGAATATAGTCAAACTGTTGCGGAAACTTCATTGTTAAAGAATAAACATTGTACATATCATACACTGAAGAGTGTAAGTTTTGTCAATGCTAATGTGGCATATTCTAAGATGCAGGAAGCCTTTTGTGCTCAGTGCATTTTGGAAACATTGCCATCAGAGTGAATAAAGATAAGGGAACCTTCTTAAGTCATACTGGATGTATTATTGGTGCAAAGTAGTGTTTGATGTGAAGCATTTGGCTTAGACTCATGCTGAAACCCTTGGCTTTTTGCTGTTGCTTTACCTGACTTACACGACATCGGTTGTTTTGGACTGACTATCTCACTGATTGCCAGAGTAGGAATCCTTGGCCAGTGTGTCAGAGCCCTGTGGATGTGAGGTCAGAACCTACTGCTCCCCATGGTGAGGCTGGCCAATCTGATGTTATTGGGTAGCCTGCTTGACCTCCCACACACTTGGGATCCACCCTTCAGACTCCATTCTGACCTCAGAAGACAGATGGCTACATTGGGATATCTTATTTATATAGTCTTCAGTTTTATATCCCAACCCTCCCTGCCTTCACCCATCTACTTGGTTTATCATTTTTCAGACTTTTCTATTCGTAGGTATGCTTCATAATTTTGCTTATGTTTTTACTGATTTTGATGTAAATACCACCCATATTTTATTTGTTTCTGTTCCCCCTTATATCCCCTCATTTGTTGCAATATAAAGCAGTCAATTTAAAAAGAGTTTATGTTACTTATACCTTAAAAGAAAAAAATAGTATCAGTTGCCAGAGCTCTCTCTGGCAACCTAAAATACATACTATGAAGGCAGAATGATGGTATACACAGGAGTTGGCAATTTTTTTTTCTGTAAAGGGCCAGGTAGTAAATATTTTTGGCTTCTTAGGCCAAACGGTTTCTGTTGCTACTCACCTCCATTGGAACCCCAAATCAGCAAGAAACAATGCATAAATGAATGGGTGGCATGGCTGTGTCTCAATAAAACTATACTTACAGATAAAGAAATTTGTTTTTCATGTCATGAAATATTCTTTTTTTTAAAAAATTTTCCCCCTTAACCATTTAAAAATACAGAATTCATTCTTAGTGCATGGGCTCTATAAAAACCAACAGCAGGCCAGGTTTGCCCATGGATCATAATATGCTGACCCCTGATAAAAACTCACTTTATATTGTAGCCTATTTCTGTCTAAGATATTGAGCTGGAGAAGTTCCCTTTTTGTTAAAAATGGACTTCAGCATGTATTAGCTGTCACACCAGCACCCAAATGAAGGTTTGTCCTTTATGTGATTAGAAGGGTTGAAATGAACTTGTAGAGAGAGCAGCTTTGTATTGTGCAACTCAGTGTGATTTATTCTGTCCATACCTTCTAAAGTCATCATAAGGTTTAAGTCTAGAACTTTGGTAATATTGCCTTTGTATTTGACCCAGTTCTCCTCACACAGATAACATGAGGATAAAGTTACAAATAGCACATGAATGAAGGGAGGGTTTTCAACACAAAGCTACAAACCAACAAGATCAGTGTTTGTAAGGAGGGGATGGAAAAATGGCTTTTTAAAAAAACTCTTACCTGAGGATGTGTTTATTGATTTTAGAGAGACAGGAAGGGAGCCAGGGAAACATTGGCAAGAGAGAGAAACTTCAATCAGTTGCCTTCAGCACACACTCTGACCTAGGATCAAACCTACAACCTAGGTATGTGCCTGGGACCCGCTGGTGTAAGGGACGATGCTCCAACTAATTCCAAGTCAAGAAGAATGGCTTTTTGGATAAGGGAGAAAATATCTGGAAGAAGAAAAGAACAACTTACGAAATCAGAAGTTGTCAACAACTTGAATATTTTGTCAGCCAATCGATTACCCTCACTCATCTTTCTAATAGCATCATAGTATATGAAACTGATGTTAGCCATACACCCCCTCTCCATACCCCTACTGCTCCCCAGTGGTAGCTTCTTTGGTATTTGTGTGTCATTCATAAGTTTCTGATGTTAGTATCCCCTCTCCCCTGGCTAAAGGAACAAAGTAAGTTAGTGACTCCGGATCGTGTCTCTTTGTAGTGGTTAATTAAGTGCTACACCTCAAATACAGGCTTTTTTCTTGGTCTGGATTGATTCAATTTGGGTGTGATTTGGACAGGTGTCCTTGAATTCTTTCTTGACAAAATTCTACCTTAGGAAACCAGGACCAGTATCTCTCATCTCATACTTGAGACAGAAGTCTTGGGGATACAAGAATTTAGATGTTAACAGTGTTCAAATATTTTTGCTTTCTTTATGATAGACAAAATACACGCACACCAAATTCTGGGGAAGCATTTGTGTATAACATTCATAGGGTAATAATTATTACTATAGCCTGAAAAAATAATGTCTTCATGTTACCAGTACAAAAATAATTTTTATTTCAAAATGAGTTTCTTAAAACAAAATTGTTTTCTTAAGTTGCTTTACTTTCCAGTATCAACATGAACTAGGAAACCTTACACCAGGAGTATTAGCTGATATGTGATAAAGTGTGGTCCTTGGTTGGTAAGTGATTGCTCAAGTTGGGAAAAGAGATCTGGTTTCAATGCTGACTAAGCTACTTAGTAACTTTGTGACCTTGAGAAAATTATTTAATCTTATGAAGCCTCAGTTTTCCATTTGAAGGTGGAGGTGAAGAAGTACCTATATCACTATAAGAACTTAAAAGGACGGATGCTCCTCAGCTTGTGGTGGGGTTATGTCCTGATAAACCCATCATAAGATGACAATGTTGTGAGTCAAAAAAGCATTTTGTATGCCTAATGTGCCACACATCATAGCCTGGCCCAGCCCACCTTAGAACACTCACATTAGCCCTGGCTGGTGTGGCTCAGTGGATTGAATGCCAACCTGCTAACCAAAGTGTCACCATTTTAATTCCCAGTCAGGGCACATGCCTTGGTTGCAGTCCAGGTCCCCAGTGCAGGGTGCTTGAGAGGCAACCCCATACTGATATTTCTCACCCTCTCTCCCTCCCTTCCTCTCTCTAAAAATAAATAAATACATTAAAAAAAAAGAACACTCACATTAGTCTCAGTTAGGTAAGATCATCTAATACAAGCCTATTTTATAATGCCCAGCATCACGTGAGTATTGTACCACAGATTACCATCCTGGGAAAAGATCAAAATTCAAAATTCAGATTAAGAATTCTACTGAATTAATATTGCTTTGGCACCATTGTAAAGTTCAAAAATTGTTAAGCCAAGCCATCACAAATCAGGCACTGTCTGTATTTCAGTTTATCAAATGCGTTTGGGTTAAATGGGATTCTGCAAAACTAGTTCTGAACACAGTGCATGGTGTGCAAAAATTACTATTCCTTATGTGATATTTATGTACCTAATTAGGTACTATTTTTTTTACTTTATACATTTTTACTTTTACTTATTACTTATACCTATTTACTTTTACTTATTACTTAAGTAAATATTACCTTGTTAAGTAATAATTTCAAATTATTATTGTTTTGCTGGATGCCTAAACTGGAGTTAAATAATAGAGGACTTTTAACTCTAGGAGTCAGTATCTCACTTTTCCACATTTTTAACATCTGGATTAAAATAATATTCTCTTATGTAAAAAGGAAGTATGCATGAAGTTCATATAAGATCAGAATTTGGGTAATTTGAGTTCTTTGTGGCCAACTGAACTCTCTTAAAGTTGCTTAAACTCAGGAAACATTGACTCACACACTTTTACACCTTAACATCAGTTCATTTGCACCTGCTCACCCATTTGCCATTTAGTTTTTTTCTCCAGTTTTTATTAATTTTGAGAATGAAAAACGATGAAGAATCTATTTTACATTTCTCTCACTTTCAAGTTTCTATAGGTAAAAGATGAATAAATAAGAGAGGCATTATTAGATACTTATTTGCCTCCCTTTATCTGTCACCTTTTTTATTTTCTTTTTTTTTTAAAGATTTTATTTATTTATTTTTGGAGAGGGAAGGGAGGGAGAAAGAGAGAGAGAGAGAGAAACATCAATGTGCGGTTGCTGGGGGCCATGGCCTGCAACCCAGCTATGTGCCCTGATTGGGAATCAAACCTGAGATGCTTTGGTTCGCAGCCCACGCTCAATCCACTGAGCTACGCCAGCCAGGGCCTGCCTTTTTTATTTTCAATTTCTTGCATCAGCTTCTACATCTGCAGAATAGATGTGACCTCTAAAAGTCATCCTTTAGTCCCATGGTTCTCAAATTTTGTGAGATGAAAGCAGACAAGAGTGCAATGTATTGAAGGATCAAGAGGAAAAGGCCTAAAGAAAGTTCACCCAAGAACTAATTAACACACAGTTGGAAGTTGAAGATGGCGGTGTGTTTTCCTTGAGCCCTCTTTTGGGGTAAAGCAAATTCTAGACACAAGTGACTACTTAAGTTCTTTCGGTTCATAGAGTCACAAATTCCAGGTTGGTATTTTTACTAAATGGCTATTCCAGAATTTGGAAACAAATATTTTATTTTTTTTAACTTGGGTGATTACTCAACAACTTATGCCATCATTGCTTTGGAACATAATAAGCAGTATGCCTGGTAATTTTAAGGTGCAAGTTTTAAGACATGAGTCATCACTGTAAGTGCTAAAAAGAATATTCAGATATTCTCTCTAAATTGATTCAATGGGCACAAAGACATATTTATCCCATTCCAAAGAGAACAAATTGTTAAGTACAGTAGCTTTGGGGAACTCAGCCATACTAGTTAGCTGCTTCTGTGGGCTCTAGTTTACTAGTCTATAAGATTGAATTAATCTTGCCTCAGTGGTTTGTGGTGATCAAATGATAGAATCAATGTGAAATAGTTCTGTGATATTTTATAATATTACATAGGTCATAAGATGCCATCCAATGTAATCATTGAAGTAAATGCTATGGATTCATCCTCCATAAATTCACCCAGTGAGCAAGAACAGTATTGACTTTCCTTTGCTCTTTGAATGGTTCATGCAGCATTTGAGAATCAGAAATTTTAGTTTGTAGTCCATGAATCAGTCTTGTGTCAGATCCACCGTTCTTGTCCCTTTTTTAACCCCTACCCCTACCGTAGATTTAGCATCCTCTCAAATTATGAGAGTTAAAAATAATCATTTAAAAAGTTAATGCTTCAGCACCTCCATGAAATCTAAGTTCCAAGGTTACTTTTCCAAAACCCTCTTTCCCTCTATGACATTCTAGGTCTTGTTTTTATCACAGCTAGAGCAAGTGATTTCTTCACTCTTGTCTTCTTAATGACATCATTATTATTTCCAAGTGTGAAATCAGAGTATTTTCGTTGGAGAAATTGTTCAATTTTCTCACTATGTTTCAGCCTAGAGTGTCTCCTTGTACCTTTTATTCTTTACTTAGGGATACATCCAAGTTCCCAGACATAGAACATTTAGGACTTAATTTTAGTATGATAAGCTAAAAATTCACTTGAAGGTAACCTTTAGTTACTTCTCTTTAGATTTTTCTCTCCCAATATGCTATATGGAAATGTAAAAACAAAAGGAAAACCAAATGTATAGATCATTAAATGATACTGAAATCATACACCACTTCCTTCCCATATCACAGGGTTTAGTATGTCTAAATCCCAGCTGTTTATTTCCTTAGGCCAACTTGTTCTGACTTCCTCTGAATTTATCTGAGTAGAAGAATTAAGAGAAAAAAACCCTTGGGGCTTCCTTAACCTCAAACTGTGAGGTCCTCTGACCAGTTGTCTACTTCTGTAGATATCAGCCAGCCCTTGTGTGTGTATGTGTTTGTGCAGGTGTGTGTATGTGTGTGAGCAACTTGAGAGGTAACTACTTTCCCTTTAGTCTGGTAACTGTCAGATTCTTTTTCTCTCAGTCCTATGGCAGTTGTTCTGGTTTCATTTGTTTGGACATTTGACTTTTGATGTGGTTGAAGATCTTCCAGAGTAAATCATCCAGGAGGTAATTTTGCTTTGAGTGAAGGAGCGGGTGGCATTCTTGTTTAACATGTTAACCTTTGAGTCTGAAAGCAACCTGTAGACACAGCAAAAGCAGAGTAAAAGAGTAGTGAAGCCAACTTGATACCATCATCTCTCTGTGTAAGGAATGCCAAGGTAACTCATGCTGTGTTCAGTATCTCCAGCTCTTTAAAATTGGCAAGTAGGTAACACTACTTTTAGGTTATGGTACTTGATGATGGCCTGTACTTGGATAGTTATACAGTAATAACTTTTCACTTTTTTGCTACTCGATGTTATTTTGGGGTTCAGGCATTCCTTGAGTTCATTTTTGACTGGTGTATGTTTTATGAAATGAGAATGCTAAATAAAACACTTCCACAGAGACTCTTGTCTAAATAATGTATGCACAAAAGTACTTTGGATTTTTAGTGGAAGTTACTTCATTATAACCCTTTATGGATGCTGCCTGCTGAGAAGGCATTCTAGAAATGGATGTCAACCAAGGGAGATTCATTCATTCCATACGTTTTCTAATTTCAAAAAATGTACACCATCAATTTTTTTCTTAATTGAACAGTTTGTTGAACAGACGGGTGCTTTAATTATGGTAGTCTAAATTTACACACATTGCAGTGGTATTTTGCTACATTAATTACCTTACTTGTCAAGAGTAACAGGTAATTACTACATCAACTCACCCTCCTGCAGTACATGGAGAAATAACTTTATTTGAATAGATATAATAAGCCAGAGTATAGCTACCCCACATCTTAGCTTTTGATAAAGGGTGGTGGTTCTTATGGTGTTTGCTTTATGATAAGCAGGGTAGAGGTGAGCATACCCTTTTCTTTGTGTCTGTCCACATAAAACGCAAGTCCAGAAACATTCACAGACTCAGAGAAAGTATGGACTGGAAGGAACCTTGAAATAGCTGAACCCATTAAACTCCTTATAGTCTATTTCAGAGATGGGGAGTAATTTTTCTAAGACCACACAGTAAGTAAATTAGTGTCCGAACCATAATTGGCACATATTTCATCCCACCAGGCTGCTAAAATGCTTGATGCATTTTAATGATTCTTTAAAAATAATTATAGAAAAATCATTTGGTATAGTATACTTTGAATATTCATTCACATCATCTCCCAATGCTTTAACTGCCTTATGAAGAATATTTATCCCACACTCTATTAAAAACCCAGGTACAGCTCAGTCACTTGATTGCCTCTCCAGTGGGCGAGTATCAGCTTTTATGATGTGTGTTAAAATTCTACTTTCACATGTTTTTCTAAAGGCATGAACATTTTGGGGCATATGGGATGCCCCTAGCAAAACTATGTCACATTTCCTGTCCTGGTTGCCTGGCATAGAAAGAAAGAATTTTGTTAGCTTTTAGGTTGTGGAATAGAATATACACAATGACTTAATAGAAGTGGGCTATCTTAAAAGGCTTTGTCCCATTTTTTGTCAAAACATCTGTGACAAATTTGTTAACTGTGGTTAACATTTACTACATACAAGTGGGTTTTCAGAGTTGTCCACTGTAGAGGAGCTCAGCTTGCAAAGAACTGTAGTACCTGCTTTCCCCTGCACCTGGAAGGAGCTGCAACACATTAGAATTTCAAGACATCAAGGGTTAGGGTGTAGAAATTATATGAAAAGCTTTGTGCAGCATACAGTGGGTCTTTGGGAGCAATTTGAGATGTAGGAGAGAGGATATCCTCCACTTCTTGACCCCACCCCAATTTCTAATGCCTGAAATCCTGGCACAGTTGCTTCACTCCTTTGACTTTAGTCTTGTCACATGCCATTGCAAATCACTCTGAGTTCCGTAACTTGTTACTTCATAGCTTATATTACGGAGTTTCCTTTTTTCCTTAGTTTTTAAATTGAAGAATAGCACAGGATAATTTGATTTAGTCATTCATGCATGCAGCACATGGGGTGCCTACTGTGTTTGACAGCCTTTTGTTGTAAGTGGTGGGCAGAGTGATGGACAGTGAGACAGACACTGCTCTCATGGAATTTTCCCTCAAGTAGAGGGAGGCAGAGAGAGTAATCAGTGAAAGGAAGGAGCAGTATATTCACATAATGAAGGAAATAGTATGTAGCACAGATCTTGGGAAGGACACTCAAATAGTTCGATCAGGGATGGCATCATGGAAGAGATGGCTTTTGACATCAGAACTAAAAGTTAAGAATGATTTCCATACACAAAGAGCTGGAGGAAGAACTTTCCAGGCCGGGGAATAATGGTAACTGAGCCTCAAATAACAGTATGATGTGGGAACAGAAGGAACAGGCTAACTGCCTTTGTGGCTATAGGCAGTTAGCTGGGGACAGTGGTGGATGGTGGGGATGGTATGGGAGAGGTTGGAAACCTGAGCAGGGCCCTGTATAACATGACCAAGGACTAGGTCTTATTCTGAGACTGCTGTAAAGCATTCAAAGGCATCTACTTGTGATTCATGTGTCTAAGAATAAACCCCATGGATGGCTGCTGGAGAATGGGGCTTCTTGAGAATAGACTTCCTGGGAACACAGGATAAGTCCCTGGCTCCCTGAGGTTGGGCAAGGAACTCTGGAAGAGGCCATGCCCAGACAGACTTGGCTGGTCCTGCTTAGGAGATTTACTTATCCCAGGGGTGCATGCAGGTGCACTCTGATAGATGTCTGTCTGCAAGAGAGTACCTACAGCACTGGCCTCATGTGATGCCTGCTGGTCCCACCTCAGCAGCAGCCGCAGCTCCAAGAAACATCAGTTTCTGGCTTCCCCCCAGCTTTAGTCAGACACTCAGGGGCTAGGGCCCAGTAGTCCTGCTGTAATGAGCTTTCCTCATGGCTCTGACGAGTACACAAGTTTGAGGGGCCCTTTATGAGATATTAGTGCAGGAAAGAAAGGTCCACTTCTCCCAGCCACTATTGTCAGTCCATAAATGAAGGACTCAGCTAAGAGGTGATTCAGAGCTGATGGAAGCCTGTTCTCCTGACCTTACTCGAGTGCCCTTTCCTTAAGGGTTTATAGAGTTAAAAATAGAATAAACAAAACCCAGTTTTGTTTTGTTTTTTTGAGAGATAATTATGGTATTTATAAAGGAGGTGGATGGACTTTTAAAAAGGAATAGTGCTATGGTCTGTGACCCGAAGCTGCCTGATATCTCTTGCTACTCTTTTCTCACATAATTTAGAAAAACAATTTTAGTGTGAATAACCCGTTCCTTTTTCTCCCTGTCAGTGGTAGAAGAGCAAGGGTTTTGTGTTAAGTTACACCTTTGAGATACTTAGCAGAGGATAATAGCATTTTTTTATTTGTCTATTACTCAATAGATTTGGCCTGGTTTGGGGTTTGGAAGTCCTGATGCTCCCAAGTTATGTTTTAATAGTCATTGTAGAAGACAGAACATTGATTGTTTTCAGTCCTGGTATTTCTGCTTGCACAGAAGTTTCTGACCAAGGGTGGCACTGGAGACTCTGATTGGAACCCAAGCATTACTCTCCTGAGCCTCCACTCAGCCCATCTACCTGGCCAAGTATTGCTCACCTTTAATTTCTTACAGATAATTTCTTCCATGTAGACTGTTCTGACCTCCTGTGCTTGGGTCAAATCTCTCTGTTAATTATTCCCATGTGCTTGTGTTAGTGTTTTCTGTGGATTGTGGGCCTCAGGAGGACAGAGGCCTTATTTGTCTTAATTCCAAGTTCTACTCAGCTTTAAACACAATGTGTGGCCCTTGGTAAGTACTGAAAAAGTAACTGTAAAATGCATGCTTTTACTCTTTTTTAAAATTTTATTTTTCAGTTACAGATTTCATTTAGTATTATTTTGTGTTAGTGCGATATGTACAGCATAGTATATATCAAAGTAACATATCTAACGTATCAAACTAGCATATCTAACCTGTACAGAGTACACTTTACAAAATGTTCCTCTCAATATTTCAAGTACCCTCCTGATACCTGACATAATTATTGCAATATTATTGGCTATTTTCCCTTTGCTCTACGTTACATTCCCATGACTGTTTCATAACTACCAATTTGTATATCTTAATCCCATCACCTTCTCAGCAGACCCCACAAAACCTCCTCTCCTCTGGCAACCATACGTCTGTTTTCTGTGTCTATGATTCTGTTTCATTTTTGTTTGTTTAGTCTTTAGATTACACATATAAGTAAAATCATGTGGTATTTGTCTTTCTCTGCCTGATTTATTTCACTTAACATAATATCCTCTAGATCTATTAATGCTGTCACAAATGGTAAGATTTTACTTTTTTTTATGGCTGACTAATATTCTATTGTATGTATCACAGCTTTTTTTTATCCATGTATCTACTGATGGGCACTTGGGTTGCTTCCATAGTCTGGCTATTGTAAATAATGCTGCAATTAACACAGGGGTGCAAGTATTCTTTCTAATTAATATTTTGGGTTTCTTTGGATATATACTCAGAAGTGGAATCACTGGATCATAAGGTAGTTAACATTTTAATTTTTTGAGGAACCTCCATATTGTTTTCCACAGTGGCTGCACTGGTTTGCAATCCTACCAATAGTGCAGGAAAGTTCCCTTTTCTTCACATCCTTGCCAGCACTTATTATTTGTTGATTTATTGATGATAGCCATTCTTGCAGATGTGAGGTGATTATCTTATTGTGGAATAATTTGCATTTCTCTGATGATTAGTGACATTGAACATTTTTTCATATGTTTATTGGCCATTTGTATGTTCTTGTTGGAGAAGTGTCTATTCAGGTCTTGGTCCCATTTTTTAATTAGATTTTTTTTGGTGTTGAGTTGTATGAGTTTTTAATATACTTCGGATGTTAACCCCTTATCATATCATTGGTGAATATGTTCTCCCATTCAGTAGGCCATCTTTTCATCTTGCTGATGGTTTCCTTTGCTGTGCAGAAAGTTTTAGTTTGATATAGTCCCATTTGTTTATTTTTCTTTTGTTTCCCTTGCCTAAGGAGATATATCAGAAACATTTTGCTAAAGAAATGTCAGAGATTTTACTGCCTATATTTATTTTTAGGAGCTTTATGGTTTCAAATCTTAAAGTCTTTATTTTTTAATATATTTTATTGATTATGCTATTACAGTTTTCCCATTTTATCCCATTTATTCCCCTCTACCCTGCACCCCTCCAAACTCATCCCCCACCCCTTAGTTCGTGTCCATGGGTTGTACATATAAGTTCTTTGACTTCTCCATTTCCTATACTATTGTTAACCTCCCCCTGTCTATTTTGTACCTACTATTTATACTTCTTCTTCCAAGTAACTTTTCCCCCATTCTGTCCCCACCCCATCCCTGCTGATAACCCTCTGTGTGATCTCCATTGCTGTGGTTCTGTTCCTCTTCTAGCTGTCTGCTTGTTTGTTTCTTAGGTTCAGTTGTTGATAGTTGTGAGTTTGTTGTCATTTTACTGTTCATGTTTTTGATCATCTTCTTTTTCTTAGATAAGCCCTTTTAATATTTCATACAATAAGGGCTGGGTGATGATGAATTCCTTTAACTGGACCTTATCTGGAAAGCACTTTATCTGCCCTTCCATTCTAAATGATAGCTTTGCTGGATAGAGTAATCTTGGATGTAGGTCCTTGCCTTTCATGACTTGGAATACTTCTTTCCAGCCTCTTCTTGCCTGCAAGGTTTCTTTTGAGAAATCAGCTGACAGTCTTAGGGGAACTCCTTTGTAGTTAACTGTCTCCTTTTCTCTTGCTACTTTTAAGATTCTCTCCTTATCTTTAATCTTGGGTAATGTAATTATGATGTGCCTTGATGTATGCTTCCTTGGGTACAACTTCTTTGGAACTCTCTGAGCCTCTCGGACTTCCTGGAAGTCTGTTTCCTTTGCCAGGTTTGGGAAGTTCTTCATTATTTTTTAAAGTAAGTTTTCCAATTGTTGCTCTTTTTCTTCTCCTTCAGACATCCCTATGATTTGGATGTTGGAATGTTTAAAGTTGTCCTGGAGGTTCCTGAGCCTCTTCTCATTTTTTTTGAGTTCTTGTTTCTTCATTCTATTCTGGTTGAATGTTTATTTCTTCCTTCTGTTCCACATTGTTGATTTGAGTCATGATTTCCTCCCCTTCACTGTTGGTTCCCTTTGCATTTCTCTTCATTTCACTTTGCATAGCCTTCACTTTTTCCTCTATTTTGCATCTGTACTCAGCCATTTCTATGAGTATCCTGATACCAGTGTTTTGAACTCTGCATCTGATAGGTTGGCAATGTCTCCATTGCTTATTTCTATTATAGGAGCTTTGTCCTGTTCTTTCATTTGGGCCATATAGTTTTTGTCTCAGCACACCTGTTACATTTTAAGGAGCGGAGCCTTAGGTATTCACCCAGATGGGGCAACACACATTGCTGCATTGTGGTGCTGTATGTGGTAGAGGGGTCTGAGAGGGAACCATGTCGCTTGCATGGCTCTCAGCTGGCTATCAATCACTTCCTCTGCTACCCATAAGCAAATTGAGCCCTTCTAGTGCTGTTTCCCTGGTGGGTGGTTTTGTGTATGTCTTGGGACCCTGTGGGTCTCTCCAACAAACTCTCCTGTGAGGCTGGGAGTTTCTCCCGCTGCCACACCTCCCACAGGTTTTTACCACCAGAGGTTTTGAGGCTTTGTTTCCTTGCACTTGAACCTCGGGTACATGTTCTATCTTGCTCCCCAGTTGTTCTTACTGGTTTATCCACATACAAATTTGCAACCGCCTGGTACACCAGCTGATGCCTTGCTGTGGGTCCTCTTAGCTCAGGCTGCTCGTCTCCACCCTTCCTACCAGTCTGAATGAATGTTTCTTCTTTAACTCCTTCATTGTTAGACTTCCATACATTTCGTTTTTCTGACAGTTCTGATTATTTTTTGTTTTTAAATTTGTTTTTATCCTTCTTTTGGTTGTACAAGGAGGCAAAGTATTTCTACGTTTGCCTCCATCTTGGCCAGAAGTCCTTTACATTTAAGTTTAATCCAATTTTCAGTTTAATGTTGCATATCAGGTAAGAAGATGGTCTGGTTTAATTTTTTGGATGTATCTGTTTAATTTTATCAACATCATTTATTGAATAGACTGCCTTGACTCCATTGTATGTTCTTGTCTCCTTAGTCAAATATTAGTTGACTATAGAGGTGTCGGTTTATTTTTGGCCTCTCTATTCTGTTCTGTTGATCTCTGTGTCTATTTCTATGCCAGTGCCATGCTGTTTTGATTGCAGTCACCTTGTACTATAGTTTGATAATAAGTAGCGTGATACCTCCAACTTTTTTCTTCTTTCTCAAGATTGCTGAGGCTATTGAGGATCTTTTATGATTCCATATAATCTTTTGAATTATTCTAGTTATGTGGAATATGCCATTGGTATTTTAACAGAATTGCATTGAGTCTGTAGATTGCTTTGAGTGATATAGACATTTTAATGATGCTATCATAATTCTTCCTATCCATTATCTCTGTATGTGCTTTTATTTGTATCTTCTTCAGTGTCTTATAATTTTCTGAGTATAGATATCTTACCTCCTTGATTAAATTTATATCTAGGTATTTTATTTTATTTTATTTTGATGCAGTTATACATAGGATTGTTTTCTTAGGTTTTCTTTCTGATAGTTCATTATTGATGTATAAAATGCAACTGATTTTTGTATATTTATTCTGTATCCTGCTACTTTACTGAGTTCATATATCAGTTGTGGTAGTTTTTTGTTGGAATCTTCAGAATTCTCTATATACAGTATCATATCATTTGCAAATAATGACAGTTTACTTCTTCTTTCCTAGTTCGGATATCTTTTATTTCTTTTTCTTGTCTGATTGCTATGGCTAGGACTTTCAGTACTATGTTGAATAAGAGTTGTTAAAACAGACATCCCTGATTCATTCCTGATCTTAAGGGAAACACTTTTAGTTTTTCCCCATTGAGTATCATGTTAGTTGTGGTTTTATCATATATGGCCTTTATTATGTTGAGGTATGTTCCTTCCATTTCCACTTTACTAAATGCATTTATTATAAATGGGTGCAGGATTTTGTTAAATTCTTTTTCTCATCTATTAATATGATTGCATGATTTTTATTCTTCATTTTGTTTATTTGATGTAATCACATTAATTGGTTTGCAGATAGTGTACCAACCTTGTATCCTGGGAATAAATCCCACTGGATCATGGTGTATGATTTTTTTAATGTATTTGCTAAGTTTGATTAGCTCTTACCTTCTTGAAGATTTTTTTTAAAGATTTTATTTTTAGAGAGGGAAGGGAGGGAGAAAGAGAGAGAGAGAGAGAGAAGCATCAATGTGCGGTTTCTGGGGGCCATGACCTGCATCCCAGGCATGTGCCCTGACTGGGAATCGAACCTGCGATGCTTTGGTTCGCAGCCCACGCTCAATCCACTGAGCTATGCCAGCCAGGGCCCTTGTTGAAGATTTTTGCATCTATGTTGACCTGGGATATTAGCCTATCACTTTTTTTTTTGTAGTATCTTTATCTGGTTTTGTAATTAGGATAATGCTGGCCTCATGAAATAAACTTGATCATCCTCTGTCATCTTGAATATTTTGGAACAGTTTGAGAAGAATTGGTATTAGTTCTTCTTTGAATGTTTGCTAATATTATCCTGTGAAGTCATCTAGTGCAGGAGTTTTGTTTGTTGGAAGTTTTTTCATTAATGCTTTAATTTCATTATTTGTAATTGGTTTGTTTAGATTTTCTTTTCCTTTTTGACTCAGTTTTGGGAGATCGTGCATCTAGAAATTTATCCATTTCTTCCAGATTGTTTAATTTGTTGGTGTATAATTTGTCTTGTTTGTAATGTTTTCTTATAATCATTTGTATTCCTGTAGTATCAGTTGTTACTTTTTTATTTCTGACTTTATTCATTTGGGCTTTCTCTTTTTTATTTTTAGACATTTTTAATTGTTTATTTTTTAATTGTATTTTGTTCCACGATCATTTATCCCTTTTATACCCTCTTCCACCTCTACTCCCCTTCCTCCTGCTGTCCATGTCCTTGAGTTCTATCTCTTTTTTGCTTGATCCCTCCACCCCTCTTCCCCGATTTTGCCCTAGAGCTATCAGCCTGCTCTCTATCTATAAGCCTGTCTCTGTTTTGCTCGTTAGTTTAGTTTATTCATTAGATTCCACATATGAGTGAAATCCTACAGTATTTATCTTTCTCTGGCTGACTTATGTCACATAGCAAAATGTTCTCAATCTTGTCTGTCTACTCTGAGAACCAGCTGTTGGTTTCATTGATCTTTTGTATTGTTTCTTTGACCTCTGTTTTTTTTGTTTGTTTGTTTATTTTCACTTCTGATCTTTTTTTTATTCTTCCTGTACTCATTTTGGGCTTTGTTAGTTGTTCTTTATCTGTTCTTTTATGTGTAAGATTAGGTTGTTTGTTTGAAGTGTTTTTTGTGTCTTGAGGTAGGCCTGTAATGCTATGAATTTCCCTGTTAAGGCTGCTTTTGTGGTGTCCTGTGCAGTTTGGGTTGTTATTTGTTTCTTCCTTTATTGTTAACCATTCATTGTTAACCCATTCATTTTTTAGTAACATGTTATTTTAGCCCCCGAGTATTTGTGTTTATTTCTTATGTTTTTCATGTATTTGATTTCTAGTTTTGTAACATTGTGGTTGGAGAACATGCTTGATATGTTTTCAGTCTTTTAAAATTTATTTAGACTTCTTTTGTGACCTTACATGTTGTTTTACCTAGAAAACATTCTATGTGCACTTGGAAAGAATGTATATTCTGTTGCGGTGAAATGCTCTGAAAATACCAATTAAATGCATCTGGTCTAGTGTATCATTTAAGGTAGCTGTTTCCTTGTTGATTTCTTTGTCTGGAAGATCTATTTATTGATGTCAATGGGGTATTCAAGCCCTTATTGTACCTGTATTCTTGTCATTTTCCCCCTTTATGTCCATGAAGTGAATCTTCATTGGACATAAGTGAATCTTCGCGTGTGTGTGTGTACATGCATGCATATGAATGTACGTACACACATATGTACACACACACACACACACACACACACTACATGCTCCTATGTTGGGTACAGCAATGTTCAGAAGGGCTATGTTTTCCTTTGGACTGATTTCTTTATCATTATGTAGTGTCCTACTTTGTTTCTTTTTATTGCCTTTGTTTTAAAGTCTGTTGTATCTGGTATAAGTATTGCTACCCCAGTTTTCTTTGGTTTCCATCCGGCATGCTTTTTCTCTAAATGGATTAATTATGTTTTGTTACTCTATTTAACTGATTATGGAATGCATGGTGGTAAGTCTTTACATAAAGGACTGTAAATGGAATTTTAAGACATGGCCCTCTTGGATCAAGATCAGAGAGCTGGAGACAAAGCCAGGCGTATTTACTTAAAGTAAATCTTTTTTGAGATAATTTTTTATTTTTCAGTTATGGTTGACATACAATAGTACATTACTTTCAGGTGAACAATATAGTGATTAGACATTTGTATATCAAACAAAGTGATTACCCCATCTGATACCCGTACACAGTTATTACAATATTATTGATTGTATTTCCTATGCTGTACTTTCCAAACTCATGACTATTTTGTAATTGCCCATTTGTACTTCTTAATCCCTTCATCTCTTTTTCACCTGGTGCTCCAACCCCCTCCCATTTGGCAACTATCACTTTGTTCTCTGTATCTGAGTTTCTTTCTGTTTCTGTTCATTTATTTTGTTTTTAGATGCTACATGTAAGTGAAATGATAATGGTATTCATCTTTCTCTCTCTGACTTATTTTACTCAGCATAGTAAGTCCATCCATGTCACAAATGGCAAGATTTCATTCTTTTTTGTGGCTGAGTCATATTATATTATATGTATGTGTCACTTCTGCTTTATCCAGTCATCTATTGATGGACACTTTGGCTATTTTTCCATATCTTGGCTATTGTAAATATTATTGCAGTGAACATGTGGATGCATATACCTTTCCGAATTAGCATTTTTAGTTTCTTCAGATAAATACCCAGAAGTGAAATTTGGGGGTCCTTCTTTGTTTCTTATTATAGGCTTTGTTTTAAAGTCTGTTTTGAGTTGTATGTGCATAGCTGCCCCAGCTTTTAGAAATTTTCTATTTTCATTAAATAGCTTTTTCCAGCCCTTTACTTTCACTCTGTGTATGTCTATGAACCTTTATGAAGTGAGTCTTTTGTAGATAGTGTATATAAGGGCCTTGTTTCCTTCTCCATTTATCCACACTACATGTTTTTTAAACCTAACAGCCCCCACCCCAAGTAAGAATATTTCTTAACTTTTCAATTACAATTTACATTCAATATTATTTTGTGTTAGTTTCAAATGTGCAGCATAGTGGTTAGATAATCATATACTTTACAAAGTATATGATTGGAATATGCTGGAATTCCTACTCTGTGTGTTTTGATTAGAGCATTTAATCTATTTTCATTTAAAGTGATTATTGATAGATAAGTAGTTATTGTCACTTTGCTTTTGTATTTTTGTATTTTTTTTATTTTCCATCTTCTTAAAATAGTTCTTTTAACATTTCTTATAATAGTGGTTTGGTGGCGATGAACTTCTTTAGTTTTTTTGTGTCCAGGAAGCTCTTTAACTCTCCTAGCTTTTCATCACTTTGAATATTTTGTGTCACTCCTTTCTAGCTTGCAAAGTTTTTGTAGAGAAATCAGCTGACAGTCTTATGGGATCTACCTTGTAAGTTAACCATCTGCTTTTCTCTTGCTATTTTTAAGATTCTCTTTTTGTCTTTAGCCTTTGGCGTTTTAATTCTGATGTGTTTTGGTGTGGGCCTATTTTGGTTATCTTGTTTGGGACTTTATGTGCTTCCCGGGTTTGTATGTCTGTTTTCTTCACAGATTAGGGAATTTTTCTGTCATCAGACATCTTCAGACAAGTTTTCAGTGTCTTGTTCTTCCACTCCTTCTGATGAATGCCTCTGTGATGCAGATATTTTTATGCCTGATGTTGTCCCAGAGGTCTCTTAAAATATCTTCAATTTTTTTAATTCTTTTTTCCTTTTAAGTCTTCTGATTGGGTATTTTTTGCTACCTTGTCTTCCAAATCATTGATTCAGTCCTCTACTTAATCTAATCTATTGATTTCCTCTAATATTTTCTTTATTGCAGATGTTGTACTTTTCATTTCTGACTTTTTCTTTTTTGTTTTCTATATCTGCTTTAATGTTTTCTTTCTCCTTGTTAATGTTCTCACTGAAATAACTGATCATCCTTACAACCAAATATTTTAAATTTTCACTGGTAGATTCCTTGTTTCCATTTTGTTTAGTTTTTTTTTTTTTTCCTGGGGTTTTGTTTTGGTCTTTCATTTGGGACACTTTTGTTGTTTGTTTGTTTCCTCATTATGGTTGCCTTTCTGTGTTTGTTTCTGTATATTAGGCACTGCTATGTCTCCCGGTCTTGGTACCTTATGTAGTACATGTTATGTGGGGCCCAGTGGCACACTCTTCTTGGTTACCTGAGCCAGGTACTGCAGGTATGTGCCTTGTATGGGTTGTGTGCATCCTTCTGTTGTAGTTGAGTCTTTATTTGCTGTCAGATGTCAGTGGGAGAGATTGACCTCTGATTGAGGCTGATTCGCTGTGAGTGCTGGCCATGACTACAGGTGAGGAGCTGTTGTGAGGAGTTGACTTTATGGAGCAGGATTCACTTTAGCACAGCTCTGGTTCTTGCAAGGTTTGCACTTTGTATTATTTGTGGAGGTGGTTGGGTGGTGCTCTATTGTATTCTGAAGGTGGATACTGGGAGTGTTGGTTCTGGAGCTTCTGGGGAGGCACAGGCTTAAGTCACCTGCGTTGTGTTTCTGCTTGGGACCACCTGGTATGTGCAAAGTGATCTTCAGATGGTTGCTACTTGTGCTGGGTTTGGAGGTACCTGGGAGAGGCTGAGGTGCAAAGTGAAGCTGGTTGCCACTAGTGCCCAGCTTGGCACCACTTATCAAGTACCTTGTATGGGTTGTGTGCATCCTTCTGTTGTAGTTGAGTCTTTATTTGCACAGAGATGCTTCTTGTTTGTTGTTTGTGAACCTTTGAGAGATTTTAGGAAAGTTGGCAGCATGAGCCAAGACAGGTCATTTGTATAGAAAAGCCACTGAAGTGGCTTAGGTAGGCCTGAGCCCACCCAAGATGGGTGAGGTGGCATCCCAGGAAATCATCCTGGTGGGATGAAGAGTGTGTGCCAGGCTGATTGAGATTCAGACTTGCTTCCAGACTGTACCTACAGAGGGAGGGCTCAGAAAAGGAACTATGGCCTCTGCCAGCACGTCTATCTGGGAGAAAGCCACCCCTCAAGCTCTCATCCTGATGCTATATGATTCATTTCCTCCCCAAATGCCCCTTGTGCCTTATGAGCTACTGCCCCAGCACTGGAGTTCAGATGGAGTGAGTCTGAATAAATCTTTACACTGGTTCTTTAAGAGGAACACCTGGAACTCCAGTAGTCTCCATCTCACTCAGCCAATATCCCTGCTGATTTTTATAGCCAAAGGTTACTGACACTGAGACCCTAGCATGGGGCTGGGACCCCTCATTCCTTAGAGTGAACTTATGTAGCTGAGAACTCCCTCTCGATTTTTAACTGCCACATGTGGGTATGGGACCAGCTTATTCTGTGTCTCTGTCTCTCCTACCAGTCTCAATGTTTTTTTATGTTTTGTTTTTATGTTTTTAGTTACAGGATTAATGTTCAGGTGTTCTGAATGATGGTTGTTCTGTATTTAGTTGTAATTCTGATGTGGTTGTGGAAGGAGGCAAATTCATTATTTACCTACTCCACCATCTTGACCAGAAGCCGTATAAGGTAAATAGTATTATTCAGTATGTGTTGTGCTAGCCATTGTAACTGATAAACCACAGATTTCCATAGCTTAACATTGTGAAGGTATATATGGTCTTCATTCACGTCAATGTGTGCTCAGTGAAGTTCCACAAAGTTGTATTTGTCACAAGGAACTTGGGGTCTCCATGGTCTTGGGGGATGAGGAACAGGGAGCACAGATGATTTTTTTGGTCATGACCAAAAGTGACCTTCTTCTGATCACATCCATTGATCAAAAAGCAGTCAATTAGTCCCAATGTAAATGCCAGGAAGAAGAAAATGAAATGGAATTAGTTACCATGTGATAGTCCTAAAGAATAGTTTAAATTGGTTTTAGCCACTGAGGTTTGAGCAAAATGAAGCATAGTACTTCTTGTCTTTGTAACTTACTTGTCAGTATATACCTTTGTTCTCCAAGAAGAGTGTGAACCCTGAGAGGCCTTTAATTTTTCCATGTTGTGAGTACAATGTCTTTCATTGAAATCCAAGAAACAGCTCATCTTTTTTCTGGGTTTGGGCAGGGTGATTTGTTGGTGAGCTAGATGTGGCTTACCTTCCTTCCATCATAAAATGAAGTATTTTACCTTAAACGTGGTGAATTTGTACACTACACACAGATTGTGTTTTATATGGTGGGACCTATTTGTTTCTGCAGTTGGCCCTATGTTTCTCTTCAACTTCTAGACTTGACTAGTTTGGAGAAAAGAGTTCAGTGGTAGTGAGGACTAACTAAACCTTTCTACTTGCCATTTCCATGAGCTTAAAGACTACCTTGTGGACTAATTTTTATGTCTTAAGGAAAAAAAATGAAGTTGCTTTTAAGGCTTCTATTTTTAGTGTGTGTACTAACCTCAGTTTTTTTAAGAATCCAGAAGATGATATGAGAAATTTCTCATGAAAATTACGTGGAGGAAAATATATAATAAAGTACTTACTTTATGATACTCTATTATTTTTAAAGATATGTTTCTTCCCCCATCACCGTGTTGATCGTAGTAGTTCACAGAAAGGAGGTGAAATCTTCATCTCCCCATCAGTCTTTCTTTCTCCTGTCCTCCCAGCTCATTACGGAAGCTCACTGAGAAGCTTGGCAGGGCCAGTGGAGACATGTAGTTGAGCTGGATGGAGGCTGGAGAGATCTGCAGTGGCCAGCCAGATCACAAGCACTGTGTAAGAGCCTAGGGGAAGGTTTTGATTTCTATCCTAAGAGTGCTGGGGAACCATGGAAAGTATGCAAGCCAAGAGTGAGTACAGAGTTAGTGTGTGTGCATGTGTGTGTGTGTGTTGGAGAGAAGGAAAGGGAGAAGGGGTAGGGGAGAGGGAGAGGGAGACTGATTGATGGAAAGAGAGAAAACAATGATAAATGATGGTCACATTTGTTGTGTGCTTTGGCTGTTGGGAGCCTCTGCAGAAAAGAGTAACTGTGAAGACAATATTGTACCCTTCTCCCAGCTGATATAATAGGTCTCCTCCCTTCTTCTACACAGAATTTAACCTGTTTATCAGGAGCTTACCATGCCACTTTTAAAGCAGGCAGTGGATTTCAGGTAAATATTTATGAAATGCCAAACTTCATGAACAAGAGGTATTTCGTTTTTAATGAGAAAATGACTCAGAATTGTTTTAAGTTATTAAAAGACAAATTACTGTGTGCCATCATGGACAAAATGAGGAAAAACTTTAATTTTGCATCAAGTAATTTATTTACAGCTATAATCCTCAAACAACAAATCTTTTAAAATTACTTAATTTTTAAAGGCTTGAAGTATTAAACAGAATTATTCAATTTTTTAAAGGCTTGAAGTATAAAAACTTAATTTATTTATGGAATCTAATTAAGATCACTTTGAAAAAGTAAGATGGACTGTTCATTTGCTTCAAGGACTGTTATTTGAACTCGTAAGATCCTGTAAACACTGTTTTTGAGCTATGAGAGATACCATGAATGTCTGCTGTACCTCTGGTTTGAAAAAAAGGCATCAAAAGCTATTAGTAAATGAGTATAAATTTTACAACAAATGTCTTTTTCTTGAGATTCAACTGTTTCATATTCTCTAACCAATATTTTATAGAGTACTTTGTTTTAGAAAATGAAAAGCAAAACATTCTAAAGAAACATCACCTATTTTTTTTTTTTTTTTGAAACATCACCTATTCTTTTCCCTCCAGGGCAAGTACCATTAATTTTTTTTTTTTATTGTCATAAAGTTCTATACAGTTGAGGGGCTACTATAGATACAACTTTTCTTTCTTATGTCATGTCACATTATAACAAGCATTTGCACATATTTACCCATTCCCAGCATCGTTTTTAATGACTACAAAATATTTCTCTGTCAGAATGGAGTATAATTTACTTCTTTGTTTGTTTGTTTGTTTTATGAGAGGAGAAATCCACTTTCATTTATTTACTTTTCAATAAGTTTAAATCCTTGAGGTATATAGCATCTCCCAGATTCGCTGTGTAATGCCCTTAGTAGGGAGGTTGCTTTGGTATGAACACATGTTGACTTTCCCCGGATGTCTCGGGTTTTGTCAGGGTTTGTTCAATTTGCCACCAGGAATCGCCATGTTGTTCTTTGCTTTGTACACGTGAACACGTCTTTTGCCTAGAAATGAATTCAATCTCATCTCAAGCAACACCACCATCAAGTTTAAGAAGAGCTGCATGAGCTGTGTGCTCCCTCTGGTTCCTGAGACCCCACTTATAGCCAGCAATAATGGCCTTGGACCACAGCCTTCCCTGCCCATTCGTCCTTATAGAGTCCTGTTCCCAGCAGCTTTCACAGGCTCCAAGACTGTGGAAAGACCACTTTTGTTATGTTTTGATTGACATTTTGGGTAAAACAGATTCATAAAATTTCTCAGACCATCTTGTACACTTAACTATTGTAATAAACATTCATGGGAAACAGACTTTTAAAAAGTATCTCTCTGTGTATATGTCTCTGAACTTTGCCTTCCCCCCAGAAGTGAACCTTGTTACATCAACTTTACATTTTTGAGAGAATAATAGAGACCTATATTCGCTATATTATTTCTGCCATATTCTGTTACTGGACATATGGCTCCTACTCTGAGATTGGTTAACAGTGAACATCCTCTGGGTCCAAGAATGCTGTGCAGTTCTCACTTGCAGAGATCTTATGCCTGATTTTGAAACTTTCAGAGGTGATAATTTCTAGTTCCTAGCACTCAGTGATATTTTAAATGTACATATTATTTAGTTTGCTTTTTTATCTCTAAGAAGACCTTAATATTAAGTACACTTTTAAAAAAGATTTTATTTATTTTTAGAGAGAGGGGAAAGGAGGGAGAAGAAGAGGGAGGAAAACATTGATGGTCAAGAGAAACATCAATCGGTTGCCTCTCGCATGCCCCCAACTAGGGACCTGGCCCGCAACCCAGGCATGTCCCCTGACTAGCAATCGAACTGGTGACCTTTCAGTCCACAGGCCAGTGCTTAATCTGGAGAGCCACACCAGCCAGGACATTACAAGCTCACTTTAAGGTCACTATTGCATACATTACTTTGACACAGGGACTTTACTGTGCAGGCTGAGAAAAACCATCAGCTTTTTCTTTTTGGTATAGTAGTTTGGGGATTTTTGTTCAAAATGGCATGGGGGTGCCTTTAAGCATTTTATGTGGACCCATGAGCCCTTTGAAAGGTGGAATGACTTAGAGGAAAGAATGGGGAAGTGGGGTTAGACCTCAGATGGAAACTGAGTGCTGCCAACTGTCTGTCTCTTGAACCTTCGGCAAATTAAGGCTACTCGCCTTGGATATCGATAATCCACTCCAGGTCCAAATCTGTTATTTTACATAGGAGAAATCATAATGTTATATGTCAATGTACAAAACCCCCGATCAGTTCTCTAAAACAGATGCTGACAAATTATGTCCCTCAGGCCAAATCTGACCCACTGCCTATTTTTGTAAATACACTTTCATCAGAGCACAACACCCATTTGTTTACTTACCACCTGTGGTTGCTTTCCTATTACAATGGCAAAGGTAAACAGTTGCAGTGGATAAGATATGACTGCAAAATCTAAAATATTCACTGCCTTACCTTTTACAGAAAAGGTTCGTCAACCCTGTTCTAACATATGACGAAAGTATGACAAAACACTTTATATACAGTGAACATCTTTACATTAAGAATGTAAATGTCTGAAACATTAACTATTCAACAATTAATGCAGTTTCAAAATACTTGTTTGTTTTTTTTTTTCTTTTTTGAATATGGCTTTTTTTTATAAGTCACCAAGAACATCTGAGCAGCACCCACTGTGTTGCTGGCTTTCAAAACCTCTACTGAGGGTCTGATATTCTACCTATTGTCTTATAACCTCACACATTTTATTTAAAATGTATTTAATTTTGGAGGATGTCTTGGAATTTTTTCTTTTATTAGTAAGAACCAGAAATGTTTGATTTCGAAATAAGCATTTTCTACATAATTTGGGTATTAAAAGCCAAGAGACATCCAACTGGGAAAATGTCAACTGGATATGCATTTCATGGCATTTGCTTGTATTTCACTTATTAGAAACATTCTTATTTATAAGATGGGAATTAGACCTCCTCACAGGGTTAGGTGGAGGTTAAGTAAGGAAAATGTACCTCACACAGTTTGGGAATGCATTAGTGACTGGTTCCCTTTCTCTTTTCTACCCTTAGCTTAATTAGAGGAGCAGATGATCACAACTATACAATACCTTCAGGAATTTTTCCAAATTCACAGTGCTTCTACATATGTATGGTGGCCTGGAGATTCAAGTATAACTTTGGAGCCAGGGAGAATTAGAAAAGCCTGTGTATTTGGTAAGAGATACTGTCAATTGTAATAAACATTCCTGAATCTCAGAGTTTTAACTCAATGCAGGTTTATTTCTCAGGCTGCACAGTCTAGTGCTGGCTTGTGGGGGACAGGAGTCATGGCTCTGCTCATGTGGTGTCTTGGGGACCTTGGCTTATTCCATCCAATGGCTCCACCATCTGCAAGAACTAAGACTTGTGCTCTGCACCTCTGGGCCCACAATCAAGGGTAGAGAGAGGGCATGATGGTGCAAGAGTGTTCAAGGTCAGAATCAAAATAACATACCCAATTCCATCTGTTGGGCCAGTACTCAGTGACAAGGCTCTACCTAACTGCAATGGAAGCTGGGGAGTACATCCCAGCTGTGTGCCCATGAAACAGAAATGAATATAATGATCCAGGCTCTGCCACAGGCTGACCAAAGCATCTTGTATTATTATGTATGCATGGCATACATAAATTCCACAGAGATGCCAATAATCTGAAAAACTGTCTCTAATGCATACCCATGGAAATAGAGCATTAGGAGACAGTAATGCTGTGTTGGGACAATTAATCTATATACTTGTTTAAATACACTTTAAAAATTAGTCTAAGATCTGAACCTGCTTCCCACATGCTGTGTGACATTGTCATGTTTTGGCATTCTAAAATCACAGATGTATGGTAAGTTCAGAAATACTTGTACATACTTTAGAAATTAGGCCTACAATGACATGTTTATTCTTAAAGTGGTCAATGTGGACTCATATTTGATTCTCCTATTCTTTAAGATCAGAAGTCATCCACAGCGCTGAGTAGAATTCTTAAAGTTCCTTTTTTTTAAATGAATTGTATTTTTTTTAAGATTTTATTTATTTATTTTTTTAGAGAGGGAAGGGAGGGAGAAAGAGAGGAAGAGAAACATCAATGTGCCGTTGCTGGGGGCTGTGGCCTGCAACCCAGGCATGTGCCCTGACTGGGAATCGAACCTGCGATGCTTTGGTTCGCAGCCCGCGCTCAATCCACTGAGCTACACCAGCCAGGGCATCTGAGTAGAATTCTTGATCAATTGTGGAATATAGAATATTTGTTGATGTATAACCACTGTTATTTAATTCAAAGTGCACATTTTACAATAAAGCACATCAGGAGCTTTTTCAATTTTTCCATTTCTCTAGTAGATCTAAGCACACCTTTTTAAAAATTTATTTATTTTATATTATCATAGTAGAGTTTTAGTAGAGTAGAAACAGGATGTATAAGAGGACACTAAAGAACCCTTTTTTAAAAACCCTCAGTAGTATAGTTTTACATTAAATTTGGAAAAAACACAATTGCATCTAGAGATGTTTGTGAAGATCATATTTGCAATAGTGTCATCAAAGATTAGACTTGTAATACTGAAAAAGCACAATAAGGCAAGCAGACATTTTGGTCATTCTACAGAAAAACTGACTTTAAAAAGATCTTTATTCCACATCATAGTCAGTAAAGTTTATATGAGACAAAAGTTGCCCTTGACTATATTGTAACCCAGTGGCCTCACTCAAAAGTCAAGATTGTCCATAGATATATATGATTAAAAATATTCCTTTCAGTGTCCTTGGTACTCATGGCATTTCCTATTACCTGTCGCTTTATCTTTGACAATATTTGAGACAAAAGATAAAATTGACCTGGTGAGGATGGTTTCCCAATCAGCTGTTCCTTATTTTTCTCTAGTGCTTCTTTGTTACATCAGAATTCAGATGTACTATTCATGAGACACATTTTAATTAGTGACCATATCAGACAAACGGCAGCTAAGCACTGGTTAGTGTGTTGAAAATAAACATGAGGGTTCTCATTAATGTCGCTGTCTGAATAATTAGTTGAGCATGGTGTACTGAAATGAAAGCCAGTTGACTTCTCACTGGAGCGATTGGCTGACAGTCACGTCTTGGAGTCTGGTCATTAATGTGCCCCACCACTGATGTCATGTTACAGTGTCACATTCGTTAGTGCCCCTTTAGGAAAGAAGCCAGACCTACAAATTATCCTCCACATCCCTAGAAACCCTGTTTGTGGAACGTGTGATCAAATGTGAGTAAATTATTAATGTGGCTCATAAACTAAATAGTTTACTAGCTTATAACATTCTAAAAGTAGATAATAAAGAGTAGAAGAGTGTTCTAGCTGCTTTGTTCTGATGATCTACTGACTTTCCCAGGAGTATCCCAGAACTGATAGCTTTGTTAAGAGGAGCAAAAACACGGAATGTCAGAGCAAATGTTTGGAAAATATAGACTCTAAAAGGAAGCAAGTGTAAATCCATGGAAAACAATGTAATTAACTTTGTTCTCTCCTTGCTCTGATAAATGGATGACAGTGGTCCTCTTGCTTATGGTAGCAGTTATTCATCAAAGAGTTTTCCAATTAAGTTTGAATGAGTATATCCTTTGCCAACTGAAATTATCTTTAAAAATATTTTGATGCATTCTTATCATACCCTTCATGAATAATGCTAATCCATCATGGAAAACTTATATAAGAATAAACATTCTTAAGTCATATGAACATATTCGGCAAAGAGTTTACACTCATATAGACAACTGATACCTAGAAATCATTGTGTAACCAATCTGGCCTGAATCCGTCTGTTACCAAGAAGAGGCACTCACTGGGAGCACCGCCTTTTAACCCTTTTCTGAGCTCTGGTAGACAGACAACCCACAGAGTTTCCAGAGGTGCATGACTATTCAAATCATTAACCATTGTACACCTCTTTTTCGGTTTCCACTTCTCTGTCTGACTGGATTGGAAAACATGTACATTCGTGGAGTTTATCCATGCTTACTGTGGAAGGAGAACAAGATGTTCACATACATACGTACTGAAGAGCTCATGCTTTCTGTTCACCCTGTAGTTCCATCTCCCCATTGACAAAGTCCCTCTTATCATCTTGAGGGCCACATGGGTGGCAATCTCTTACAAGAATGTGTGCAGAAAAGGCCTGGTGTGCAAAACTTTGCTACTGGTTGCTAGTCAAGAAGACTGCAACTAACTATTTGAGGATGAGTTGATTTATGTGTCAATAACTTCAGTTTACTTGGAATTGGATTTGGTAAATACTCTAATAATCCAGCTAAGTCGTGAAAGCTTGCAGCCTCAGCGTGAGCATGTACTCAGGCTGACTGTTTCCCCAAGAAGGCTGAGTCATGGCTTTGTTCTATATGACTGGAAAAGAACTGTAAATTGTGGCAAGCAGTGTTTTGCACATGTGTGTGCAGATGTGCATGTATGTGTGTGTGTTTCCTATCACCACTCTGCTAGATTGTTTGAGAGACTGAAAGACCAGAACCCAAAGTAAATCAACATTTGGACCTGTGGATACCCTGTCCTTATTTCTCAGGAAAACATAACATTGTAATTATGAGAGTTTATTCTAAAAAATAAGAAATGATAGAAGTTCAAGGAACCAAACTTTTCAAGTGAGTGGCAGTTACACTTGGCTGTGTCACATTTCACAAGTACTGCTGTCCTGTAATGCTGAGCTCAGATTACGGGCTGATGAAATGCAGATTCCAGAAGGGAAAGAACAAAAATCTACATGTACTTACTGTATGTCTATTATATGTAATACATACTGTATATGTATACAAGGGGGACCCCAGAAAAATTGGAATTATCTTTTAGAGGGTGGAGTAGAGGTTTCCTCAACAAAGTGAGTGTTCTAGGAACCCATCTGTATCAGTTTACCAGCTGGCATTAATCTGAGAGGCTGACTTTGGCTTCAGTGATTTTTTTCGAAGACTCTTTCAGTGTGTTTGCCCATTTCATGATGGGTGATTTCCAAGGCTCACCTGCCCACACCATGCTGAATCAGCAGTTTTTGAGCAAAACTAGCATCAACTCGCATACCCCACTCTCCCCTATTAACCCAATGTTGTCCTAAGTGACTGTTTTTGTTTGTTTCCCCATATGAAAAAAGTCCTCAAAGGGAAACATTTTGCAGATGTGGAAGAAGTGAAAAATGGCAGAAACACTAAAAGGCATCCAAATTGATGAGTTCAAAAATTGTTTTGAGCCGTGGAGAAAAGTCTCAATAGGTATATTGCATCAAATGGAGAGTACTTTGAAGGTGACTGAAGTTTAAACATGTAAGAATAAATACACAATGTTCACAAATAAATTTTGTTTTTTGGGGGTCCCCTCTTGTGTTATTACATATACATGTGTACATACAATTCTGAAGTGTCACAATTTGCCCTTTTCACTTACCCTCTTCTGTTCTTTCTGCTGTCAGCGTCCCTCTGTGTGTTGCAGTCCTGTGGCATTATGGGTGCCTCCAACCAGTGACCTCCAGGTTTTTTATGGCTGTGAGACAAATTAAATGGTAAGAGGTAAACTACACTAATATTGTGCACTACATAAAATTGCCATCTGCCTTTGCAGAGGACACAGTAGTGTATATGGGAACCACTAGGAAGGTAAAGGGGTACTCCATTATTAATAATGGATTTCAAAACTGCACTCCATGATAGCTTTATTGCCTTTAAGAGCAGGATCTATATAACTTGGATCATATTTGTGGAGAGCTGACCTAATGCAGGTTGGCAAACTGTCTATAAAGGGCCAGATAGTAAGTGTTGTCAACGTGCTAGGCCATATGCATTCTCTGTTGCAACTAGTCAACTCTGCTGATATAGCACCAAAGAAGCCATAGACAATATGTAAACAAATGGGCACGACTGCTTCAATAAAACTTTATTTATAAAAACAGACAGCAGGCCGTAGTTGGCCCAGAGGCTGTGCTTTGCTGACTCTTGATCAAATGCATCAAAAAGGGACATATGACCTATAAACAGAATACTTCACTAGGTATCAGTCCCTGTGATCTTGAGCAAACCATTTATCAAGAAGGAAGGTGAATTAAAAAATACCTTCCCATAGTAGCACGTGGGTACAGCTGTAAGGATGAAACAAGATAGAATGTATGTGAAACACCTTACACAGTCGTTCTGGTTCACCTAGTGGAGTGTGCTTCTTCACCTTTTTAATCATGCTGAGCTTTTGTGAGCTACGACAGTGTGGGGAGAGCTTTCTTGTTTTCTGAATGCTGTGGTTTGTACGTTCCTTCTGTCTTACAGTTGATGGGCAGGCTGTTTAAATATCTTTCTAGTACCCACAAAGATGAAGAGTTCAACAGATTTTGGCAGGCTAAAAATCAAATGCCGATGAGGAGTGATTAAATTTTCTTTAATCATAAGAATTTAAGAGTGTTTTAAGATCTTTCACCTTTAATATAGACCTTAATAAGTAATAGTGCTTTGTATGTCTACAAGTATGTTTGAATTTTGTAAGTCTTCCATGTCAAAACATTAGAGACAGGCTCAGTAAATATGCTTCTCTGGACTAGTTATAAGGATGAAGGAAAGTCATACTTAAACAGCTTAAGAAACTGTTTGAGAATCAGAATCCCAATTCATTAATTTCTGTTTTTTTTACAAAAATAGTATGGTCTTAAGATTTCTTTCATATTATTTCATATATCACTTAAGAATTGTTGTCTAGTAATAGAGATGTACTGTATTACTTCAAAAAATTAGTTGTATATTCCCTCTCATGAAAGATAGTCAAGTTTGGGGGAGGACAGTTGGTGCCTTCTTTCTGCTCTGCCTGCCTATTCAAGTGTAGCTCTATTTTCAAGGTCACATTACGGCTGCTCTTTTTCCATTGCCTCTGTATCCTGAAAAGAAGAAAGCAGAAGCGCAAGGGGCAAAATGTGGTCCTTTAGCCAAGGCAGGCCCCTTTGAAGAACTTTCCCTCTTAACATTCCCTGAAGTATTTCTCAGTGACTTACATCATTTTTGCCACCCCTAACATGAGGGCATTTGAGAAGTGTATCCACAGACTTTAGAAATTTACTGTCCCAGATAAGTTCCAGGTTCTAGTAATAATGAAGAAAAGGGAAATGGTTACTGAGCAACACCTGTGGTTACTCACACAAAATCATGATACTACTGTTTCTCACATGTTTAATTTTTATTTACTTTCAATGAAATGCTGCCTTGTCTTCCAATAACTTGCATGTATAATGTCTTAATTGAATTTCATGTATTAGAATTTTAGCTAATTTACTTCTCAGCAGAAATATATATCTCAGTAAATATTTTAGGACCATAATATTCTTACTGAAAGTACCATGGCAAATCTGAGAAATAAATTTCTTTGTCAGGAGAGCTATCAACCATAATTTAAACTCCTGGATTTTCTATTAGATTTACTGTCTTTTGGATATTAAGCTCTTATTAAAGCTTGAGTACTAGCATGAGGTTCTAGCACCATGCAGGCTCACACCCAATTCTGTTCTTCCCAGTATGTGCAGGGGAATTTGCTGCTTGCTTGCACTGTCCTTCAAAGACTGGACAGTGCTTTCTGCTCTGCATCTGTGTGATTTGCTGCTTTCTCTATCTCTACTGAAACCTTACCTTGGAGGATGGGGGAAAAAAGTGAGTCAGCCCTGTCCAATTTCTCTATTCCATATTGGCCCGTATATTCTTCTTGTGAAAATTTTCACCTCATAGAATGAGTAGAGTGAGACTTCCCTATGCTTCAAAAGATATTCTCTGCCATACCAGCATGTGATAAGTGCTCATGAAACATGGTAGTTGGTACATTCACTGACATTTATTGAATGCTTGCTGTGTCCATATACAATTAGCAATATGGTTAAGAGTAACTGCTTTGAAATGAGATCGGCTTAGATTCAAATTCTACCTTTTGTACTTTTTGGTTGAGTGGTCCTGGGCAATGTACTTGACCTGTCTAGGTCACAGCCTCCTTATCTAGGAAATTGGCATAAAAATAAGAGCTAACTCCTGTGAAGAGTTAGTGAAATGATGTTTGTAAGGGGTTTAGCACAGATCCTGGTAGGCAACAAATGCCAGCATTGTTGGCATTACACTCCCCAGGTGTAATGTGGCAGAATCCCTGTCTTCCATGAGTTTTCACCATCCTTTGGCTGGTTCATTGATGGTGGTTTTACTGGCAGACTGTATGTTTTGGTCTATTGCTTCTTGCTTGATATTCCCTTTTATTTAAGTAGAGCCTTGGGAGGAGGCCTTGATGCCTATCTTCAAGGCTTCTATGGCCATGTGTATAACTGGACAGCCCTGCTAAACAGAACTTTGATCTGTGGGTCCCATTTTGACAATTTTCCCTAAGAGGCGTCCAGTTCTTTTTTTAGTTCTGTGTTGTTGTTTTTTTCATTTATTCAGACAATGGGTCTGCCTAGCAAGCAGAATTCACTAACTGCTTTCAAGACAGTATTGCTGATGATAATCTGAAATTCTATAGAGTTTCACTTGTATAGGCTAATGCTACACAATGCTGATTTCCTGTCTTATCCCAGGTCCTGCCTCTGTGCTGAGTCTACAATGTAGGCCTTATGTCCTACAGGTCTTCCTGGGAATGGCCCTCAAATAGCAGTGCCATCTGCACACAGACTGTCAGCAGTGCCCACTGATGGCCCCTGGTGGCACTGTGTTCCAGAAATCGAGGAGGGGTAGCAACCATATGAGTATGACTCTCTGTTGAGTTTTTGAGCACTGCTGGGTGATGATAAATGAAGGCAGACTACCTATTGATAAGAGCCTGCAGTAATTTACTGGCTGTGATGTATCACAAAGTTGATGGGCTTGGGGGGACTGACCCCCCAGACTTTATTAGTACCCATCAAGAATCTCTTAAGGCTAGCAAGATGAAAAGAGTTCTGGTGATATGGTTGCCCAGCAATGCAGATGTATTCTACATTTAACACTGTTGAACGGTGCATTTAAAAATGTTTGAAGGGGTACATTTTATGTCATGTGTTTTTTTTTTTACCACAGTTAAAACATTTTAAGAACAGGTGAATTTAAAAAAGCAAGAGTGTTTAACATAAGCTCTGTTTTCATAAGGTTGTTGACTCTGTGGAGATAGTGGCTTGAAGATCTTGCCTGTTCAAAAGACTATTGTCAACTTTGAGCTTTTGCTATATGGTTTACAGTATTTTATTTGGATACTGTGTTAATGTTCAGATGCCATGAAATCTTTCTTGCCTCTGGACTATCTCCTCTATGCTTGGAAGGATTTCTGTGTGTCTCAGGGCTCCTCAGTGCTTAGTTTAATATCTACTTCTCAGACAGGTCTCCCCTGAATCCCCACATTAACAGAGATTTCCCTGCTGTCCCTTCACTATTCTCCATCCAGCCTTCTTGTTTGTTCCATTTGCTGTAGCGCCTGTCACTTTCTGAATATACCTTTCCACCAGGTCATAAGCAAAGGGAAGGAAGGTCTTTTTTGATCTAGAGTGGCTTCCTCACAGCGAATAGAGTCAGGATATGGTAGGCATGATCACAGTCCGTGGTTACATAATATATCTGGGAATTTTCCTATGAATTTGTGGTTGAGAGAATAAGAGAAGAAATAAAACCATTTAATTATAAGAATAAGATACTGCCCTTGGGTTTTCTCCTGAGTTTCCAGTATACATTGCACACATCTTGACATTGTGTGTGTCCCATCCAGAATGGGTTATATATCACCTCTCCCATGAAGGCAAAATCATTTGCTATTTGGGCCTAACATGTACTAGGGGTGGTACAGAGTGATTAAGGATGTTGGGAGTAAAGGGGAGAAAACTGTACTTGAACAATCATTAAAATAAAAAAAAATTAAAAAAAAAAAGAGGATGTTGGGTTCCTAGCTCAGTTCTCAGCACTGTCATTCACTGGCTCTTTGTTCTTGGACAAATTACTTTCTCTGGGCCTCAGTTTACTTATCCAAGGCAAGGGTAACAGCTAATAGTATTACTGCAAGGGTTAAATGAGATGAAATGGGGACAGTGCTTTGCATGGGGTCTGGAACAGAATACCATGCTGTTGACTTAGATCAGCAAAGTGTATTGGGAGTTAAACTGACAAAACTCATGTTGTACTTTCTTGCAGTCTTCATTTTAAAGTGGTGAGCATTGTGAAGAGCCTTAATTCCCTATTATATTTGACCGTGTTTCATATACTGAAAACTAACAAATACAGTATGAAGTTGCAGTGGGGTGATCTGTTTTATATTTGTTGTTGACATTTTGGCTGATGGTTGTTTATGGCTTGTTTCAGATAATATAAGTGATAAACCTCAATGGATGGCTCAGTGTATGGAACTTGACCCACATCCACAAAACCTTGGAAATGCAGAATTTAGGGTGCTGCAATATCCTTTAAGTCACCTGGCTAGGGATACATTTTGTCCTTAAGTTAACCAGAGCTGGTTTCATCTCCTGCCTCACAAGAGGCCATGTCTTAAATTTCTTGAAAATTCTTATTTTTGAAACATTGTACGCTTGATGTTCTGTCCTGATAATATTATTTTTGAAAGAAAACTCAAGTCTCTGCAGATTGACTGTTTCTTTCATGTGCCTACAGAGGATTGTCTATCTCTTGTTGCTGTGCTGCTTCAGACACAGGTGCTTCATGTGCACTGTTCCTTGTCATTTGTTAGGTGAGAGCTGACACAGAGAACAGCTTTGTCTATCTTCACATTCCTTAACTTTTGCCAGTAAAAGATGAAATACATCAAGTCACATACTCTTATTTACATGATTAATGGAATAGCAAGGCTTATTGAAGAAATGCAAAGAGCCATGTATTTTTATTAATTTATAATTTATACCCTCTCAATTTATAAAAATAAAGCAAATTATTAAGATATAGGCATCATATTTGGTTTCTAATAACCTTTGTAGTAAATAAAATGCTAAAATTCAGTGAGTTTCAGTCAAGTGATACAAATAACTCTGGAAAAAATTTTATTAGACTGATATTCTTCAGAGTAGCAAAGAACTCACCCATTACATCTCTGAAAACGTGGTACACCCCGTCTCCAAATATCATCTCAGATACTAAAACAAGAGTCACAGAAGAGGAAGCAGACCTGTGTGCTGCAAGACTTGAGTGCTACCCATTCAGTGGGGGGCTCAGCAGCCTGGAAAGGCCCTTACATGCCCTCATGCCAATGCCCGCTGCCTTAGTATTGGCAGGTGGAGATTGGGTGCTTTTTGAGGGCATTTTCTCTCATGGTTTGAAATATAGTTGCATGTTCATGTGCAGTTTGGCTCCTCAGTGCCAGGTGAGTCTGGTTGAGATTTGCTGGGGTGGAATTTCTCAATGCCAACTCTGGGTGTTCTCATCAAGAGAGGCCATGCATTGCCTTGGTCTATATCTGTCTCAAATCAGTCATTAACAGCAACACAAATCCACCTGATATATATTAACTCACAACAACTCTATGAGAGAGGTACAATTCTAAATATTCATTTTGCAGATGAACTGAGGCATAAGTGAGATTAAATGACTCCCTCAGACTTCTCTGCTTATAAAAGTAGAGGTAGGGTTTGAACCCAGGCACCCTTCCCCTGGTGCCATGGCTCCTAACCGGTATACCATATGGTCTTCATCATATAAACATTCTCCTGTGGTTTTTGAATTGCAGGTGCCCTGGCAATGTTTTTTTATGCCGCATGTTGAGCCTTTATACTTCAATGCTATCTAACAGTTCCTGTCTAATCTTACTAGATTCTTTTAGATGCTTTGATTCCTTTTTGCTAGTACAAGCACAATGGGAATAAAAGCATCTCATGTGGTTTAGAATGAAGACAGCCTCACTCAATTGACATTCTTCTGTCTACTTAGTTGGATATGTCTGTTAAGACATTTTCTCTAGATCTTTGAGTCACTTTTCTTTGGTACATTATTCTAATTAACTTCATCTTGGTGGCCCTCATTTTATTTTGTATTGGCCTCTGACCACCCAGCAATTAATTTGCTCTGCTCAATCACCTGTGTGTAAAAGTGCAATAAGCAAAAAGGTCTTCTTCCTAAAGCAACAGTCCTGTACCTGGGGCACACACACACACACACACACCACACACACACACACACACACATACACACCACACACACACACAAAAACTATATAAAAGCTAGTTGCAAGGGACCTCAAATAAGCAATTTTTACTTACAGAGTTTTAAGTATCAGTATCTCCTTATTAAACAGCAGACCATTTTTAATGCCTGCGTTTAAAACACTGAGCTCACCTATTTGTTAGGCCTCTTTGGTTACCTGTGACCAGCTTAGGCACAAAGAGGAGCTACCATTCACTCTTGAACTATGTGGGGGTTAAGGGTGCCAACTCGCTGTGCAGTTGAAAATCTACATATAACTTTTGACTGCCCCCCAAATTAAATCATCCCTTACTATTTGTGAGGGATTGGTCCCAAAACCCCTGTGGATAGCAAAATCAGCGGATGCTCAAGTCCCCTATTTAAAATGGCAAAGAGAAATGCATACAGTTGGCCCTCTGTATCTTCGCAGCTATTATAGTATTTGGATCTTCCTGGTTCTGTGATTAATCCAGTGAGTGGGAATTACCTATTTCTGAAACATTGTCTGGACCTAGAGCTGAACTGGGGGCGGGTATGAAAGTGTGCACAATTTGGATTGGGTCACTAGAGTCACAAATGGTGTTTATGGTTGGTGTTCTGCCTATAAAAGGCAGTAGAAAGGGAATAACCTGAAACTGGCAGTGCTGGATTCAGAAGAAGGGGCTGAATTCTAAGAGGGGTGACTGTGCATGTGTATCCTGTAAGGTACCATATTGATGCATGGCTGATACACAGGATTATAGGGTTGGAAGAAACCTTTAAAAATCACGTAGCCCAGCTAACCATGCTTGAGTATCCTCTGAGATTTTCCTCATGAAGCTGTCTGTTTGTACTTGGGCATCTCCAATGACATTCACTACCTGGGAGGTGGGCTGTGCCTCAGTATACTCACACATGGTTGCCCTCAAGAAACCAGGAGTTCATTCATTGCTGCACTCCCCCCATCTATCCTTCTGTCCATCCTTTCATGTACCATATAATACTATCTAGGTACTAAAGCAAGATCTTTGATTTCAACTTACTTTTAGAAAGGTCAGTTATAATGCACTGATGGAAAAGTGACAAGAATCCTGGTGGATTATGTGTGCGTGGTTGGGAGGAGGGGCACCTGAAGGGCTCACAGAAACAATGAGACCTGGTGGTGACCTGGAAGGATGAACAGGAGTTACCAAGTAACTAAGAGGAAGATGGTCAGATTGGTGGATTCATCATCTCCCTATTAGATTAAATCCTGTATATAGATTTACATTGAAATCACCTAGGAAAATTGGCTCATAAATGTCTTAGCTCAGTTGAAATACACATGTCTTCTTAGGACATATCAGTGATATTAGTGATAGGAATAGTAAGCTGATAATGACTTTTGTATAGGTTAGGCACATGGCATCTTTCAGGTTACCTCAGTCTTCTGTTTCCTAATTACATAATAAATAAATGGATGAAGCTTCCATGGGTAAAATTTTGGTGAGTGAAATTATAGAATACTTAATAATACTTCCCTAAGATTTTTGAAAAGATTGAACATGGTTTGTTTATTTATATATTCTTGCAAGAAAAAAATACTCTGAAGCTTGGTTTTCACATCTAATACCTGGAGATAAAAAGAGCACCTTTCAAAAGGTCAAGGGTTATATGGACAGTAAACATCTTGGTCATATGAAACACTGAATGTGATGCTGGCATTTCCTAAGCAGTCAGTGGATATTTCTCATTATTATTAGAAGGCATCTATGGTTTTACCTCATGGATTGTAAAAGCCTTTAAAAAGTTAACTATATCAATAAATAGTTGATTTTTAAATGTTTTTTATATTCCCTGCATATAATATATATATTTTATGTTCACATGTTACTTACATTATAAAAATTAAGACTATTAAAGATAGTAAGATTTAGCAAAGAACTTTAACTCCACATGTTTTTAATGCTTCCCTGAATCAATAATTTTCATGTCCATCATATTTTCTCCTTGGCCCACAATTCATCCCATATTTGGATCTTGGCAAATGATTACTTGGTTAATTAGGCAGTCTGTTAACTCTGATTACTAAGTTATAACATCATTGTAGAAGTATCACTGTGTAATTTGGATTAAAATGCTCTTCTTATCAAAACAAATTTACATTTATGGAGAAGTATGTTGATGCACTAGGTTAAAATGATGCATTTCATAAGGAAAATTTAAAAAAGATAAAGAATTATTTCCTCCTGATTTTTTTTTATTATGGCATTCATCGCATTATTTTTCACTAGGAATATACTTTAAAGCCTGAAATTTTCTTTTAAGGCTTGAAAATCATAGCTGTTTAATCCCTGTTTTGCACAAATACGATGGATGCCTCACATTTTTATTTAAGCCTAATTTTGTGAGCTGCACATGGTTATATTTCAGTTCTGACCACAGTGATCTCTGATCCTGGGCTGACTTGTAGGAATGAATCTTGAATGTGTTGGGGAATTAGTGGGTTTACTTTAAGGCTCACTCTTCAAGGCCTTGTCAAATTTTAAATAAAATTGGGCTTTTGTATCCCTTCTTTTTCTTGTCTAATGATTCATCATTACTTAAGGGCAACTGGGGTATCAAAACCTTGCTTGCTTCATCTCCATCCTTGCTTCCCTTCTTTCTTTGCACATGACATAACCTTATGGAAAATGAACAAACAAGTAAACACAAGGATAATTTTTCAGATCCAGAAAACACTGAAATTTGAGTTAATTTCCCCTCAGTATTCTATCAGATATGAATAGCTCTCAAAAGATAGCCTTTCACCCTTCATACCCTCCCTGCTGTGCACGCATACCCTCATGTGTGTTTTCACACATGCACACACATGGAAGTCAGTAACTGGCACCTAGGAGGCATTCAATTAGTATTTGTTGAAGACTCCTTGGAAAGGAGGAAACACTGACATCTACCTCCCCGGGCTCCTAAGCTGTCCTTAAAGCTTGTCCAGTACCCGGGACTCTGCCAATATTGCAACAATTAGAATAAATGGAGTTGATGAATTTAGTGTTCTTCAATAACCTCACTGAAGCCTGACCTTCGGTATTGCTGTGTTCCCAGTTCATGGGAAGTAGCATCTTGTTGGTTGATCATATTGGCATAATGATAGGTCAGAAATAGGAGACTTCAGTTTTTTAGCTTTATTGAGTAGCAGCATGTAGTTCATCAACACTGGGTTTTCTAAGTCTAGACAACTATTTTAATGTTGTAGATAGAGGAGAACTTTGCTTGACTCAGAATGGAAGTTGGGATTTTTTGATTTTTTATAATTATTTTCTCTTAATTGGGAACATTTAAAAATAATCCAAGATGACTCTCCTTATGGAGGGGCTCAGAGTCAGTTGTTCAAAGGTAAAGTGATGTTTTGAGCTCTAATTTGACAGATTTGAATGACAGTCAGACTGAATAATTCAGTTTCCCTACCTCTTCCTTTCTTCTAAAAGAACAAACCAAATAAGGAGTTTTTACAACACCAAACCATTCTGGATTTTATGAATTCTTATAGTCATTTTCAAAAGAGAGTTATACTCTGGCACTTTTATGTGTGAGGTAAACCTATAGGAACATTAATTTTTAAAAAAGAAAAAAATGCCCTGGCTTGTGTGGCACAGTGGATTGAGTGTAGGCCTGTGAACCAAAAGGTTGCCAGAGTGATTCCCAGTCAGAGTGTGGGTTGCTGGCCAGGTCCCCAGTTGGGGACGTGTAAGAGGCAACCAACTGATGTATCTCTTGTACATTGATATTTCTCTCCCTCTATTTCTCCCTCTCTTCCCCTCTCTCTAAGAATAAATAAATAAAATCTTTTTTAAAAAAATAAAGAATAGAAAAGGGGGATTTGGTGACCTAAAATAATACACGTATTATAATAACTTGTTGCCAATAGAGTAAGAGAATCCCCTCAAAAACAGTTGCCTAAAGAGTGTGATAAGAAGTGAAGTCCACTAGTATTTTTAAGCATCCTTTGAGACAGAAAATTCTTACCTCTTAAAAAAGAAAAATTATTATCAGTGGTTCCCAAGAAGTTTTAATGGCTATCTCAGGAAGCTTTTTCAAATAAGTGTTTCTTTAGTGAATAGGTATGTGGATAGAAGCAAGCAGACTTATTGGAAGGTTGGATACTGCTACTGTGGGGTTTTATTAATTACATTTATTCCTTTAAAATGACCTTGGATGAAAACAATCACCCCTTCTGTGGGCATGGTTAACAGATGTTTACCGTAATTCTTTGCTCAGAGAAAAAAAATGCCTCTTCGACCCAACAAAAACAGCCACGTTTTCTTGGCTAAATCAAAACTTTGGCACTTGGGTCTTACTTTATATATCATGGCTTCAGTCACACAACCTTTCCAAGTGTGGGGCTTAGATCACTAACTCCAACATCTGCAGGAGAGCTTTGCTTACAGTGATCTATTATGTGAGTACTTAATTCTTATACTGTTTTTGGCGTTCACTCTTCCTCATTGAAACAGATATCCTATATGCAAGCCTCTCTTTGCTTTTCTTCTGTAAGCATATTAGCCCCTCCTTAATTTTTAAACTTTTAAAGCTTTCACCTAGGCCCAGTGGCCATTTTAGTGAGGATTTTAATGATAGAACTAATGTCAAGGTTCACTTTCTCAATCTGAGAGTTTGGTTTTTGCTGGGCTCTCTCTGAAATCAAATGCATCTTCTTACCTTGTGTTTGGTGTTTGCAAAGCATCTTTTCTTTCTGCATATTGGGCCTATTTAACTGCCCCCCCCTTTGTGTGTGTGTGTGTGTGTGTGTGTGCGCGCGCGCGCGTGCGCGCGCGTGCGCACACAGAGACATATAAAGTGTGTACGTATTTGGCCAATTCCTGTTTTTTACAGGCGTTAAGTGATCATGAACCAAATGGTCATGCCCACACCTGCCATTCATGGTTCTAATAGGTATTTCGGTCAGGAGGCCCCCCCAGTCCCCACCATCAGTACTAAATTTCCTGGCTGGAGAATGCTGTTTGCTCTTCGGCAGTGCAGAAAGGAAATGCCACAACAACACTCTGCTTTTCTTGGGAAGCTCCTCCCTTTGGAATGGAGAACTCTGGGTGGCTCTTCTTATTTTGTGTCCATTGCCAAAGTAAGCAGGGATCTTACATAACACCAGGATAGGAAAAAGAAGTAATATTAAGGGAAACGTTTAAGTTGGGGAAAGGGGAGCTAAACTGAACTGAGGACTGTGGCCCACAAAACTAAAGACATCTTTTTAATTCAGGTGGAAAATCGGGTTTTGGTTACTTTGGTATATTTTCTAAAATAAAAAACCAGTTGCTTTTCTATATCTCTCAATTTCTACAGTTGGATCAAAGTTTTTCCTTTGATCCAGTTAAAAATACATCTTGAGATTGGGAAACCAAAGCTTGTAGGCTTCTTAATTGATAATAGGTGGTAGTTGGAGTAGATCAGTCCTATGTTTGTTCAATTATTTTTCTATGATACAGTTAACACTGAGTGATTTCCTTAGAAATCATTTTATTTGCGATGCTTACCCTAATTTGAAAACTAAAATTGAAAGTATCCAAATATGATTCTTATTTGGTCTGACTTTAAGAGAATAGAAGAGAGGTCTGAGAATTTTTAATTCTGAAGATGTACTGAAGATGTCTACTCTAGCTGTTTGGCTGATTAGTAGACATATTATTTGTCCTTTTAATTAATTCCAAATAATGTCTGTTGATAGAAACAGAGCAGACACTTTAGTGTTTCAGACTGTTTGTGGGTGGCAGGTTTTGAAAATGTAGCCAGTTTACAAAAAGAAAAAAGAACAGGATAAAAAAATGAAAGAAAGAATAAAAAATCCTTAAAGTTTGATTCATTTTCAAGGTTTGAAAATTTCAAAGCTGGGGGAAAATCCAGTGAAGTTCTTCTTTCCCAATTAAACACTTGTGCCCTTAAAGTGTAGCTATGAAGGAGGTGGGACTCAGGAGCACTCTGGGTACTGGCATGTGTCTGCCATGCTGAACCAGGAGGTACTTGGGTGGGCTCACAAAAGCAGCTGATGGAAGTGAATGGTAGCCCCAGAGTGGAGAACCTTGATTGTGCCTGGAACTATTTGTGTGTGCACTTCTTTCTTGTGTACACAGAAAGGCCTACTTAAAACCTATGGAAGAGCTCACTTTTTGAAGAGTCTTGGTTCCCTTGAGTTTTGACACAATAGGTTTGGAAACTACGGCAGTGTGGATCCAATCTGGCATTCACTCTGTTTGATTAAAAAAGTCTAAGACTTAAAAACTTACATTATGAAAAAAACAAAAACAAAACCCCAAATATACCCCTTACTCCCCCAAAGGGGAAACAAAACTATTTAAAGTATAAGATTATTCTTAGATGATGTTTCACTGCTTTTCTCCCCAAAGACTTTTAAAAATCTTTGTCAGTAGTACCTGAGTTATTCTACTGTTGGAAAAAATAAGTTAAAAACATCAAGGCGTGTGCACACCCAAAAAGGAATTTTGAGTTTGATTTCCTTTCAATACTTAGTGTAAGTTACATTGCATTGTTTTTCCAGTGTTTTTGTCTTCTGGGTTCAGTCAAACTATAAATGGTGGCAGATGACATCTTTATATTAGTGGGTAGTAGGAAGGGCTCCAGAGAAAATGTCACAGGAGAACTAGAAATCCCAAGTCTTGTTTAGTAATTAAATACTGTAATTTATCAGGTTCTTATTGTGTAAGCTCCTGTTATAAGCAATACACTACCACTCTTATTGAACACTGATAAGTACTATGAAGTTGCTATTCTTAATGCCTTCATGGTCCAGATAAGTAAACTGATGATAAAAGAAGTTGACCACAGTGACTTTCCTGGAGTTAAAAAAGGACCAAAACTGAATAAGGGCTGTAGTCTGGTTAACATTAATGTACCAATGCCAATTTCCTGGTTTTGATATTGTATCGCAGCTATATAAGATGTCAGCCTTGAGGGAAGCAGGGTCAAGGGTATACATGGAACTCTACTATTTTTGCTACTTCCTGTGAGTCTGTAATTAATTCAAAATTAACTTTTTTAATGGCAGATTTTACACTTGAATCAAAGACCGTTTGCTTGTGAAACCCAGTTTATTCACCGCTTTGATTTCTGAGATCACTCGATGAACACGATGTTCTGTGTCCCACTGTCTTTCTAGAGTCAGAGTTCAGGTTGTCCAGACCATACGTATAGTCTTCTGTAGCTCAGTGTATGTTTAGGGTGCCAGATTTTTCCTCGCTTCTCTCCTGTTCTCCTCATTACCGTGTACCTCCTCTCCCTCCCCTACCCCAAATTCACCCACTCTAATCTTAATGGAGACAGTAGAGATAATTTATCTTATCTTTGGAATCTCAGTAAATGGTTTGTTGAAAAGAAAGATGGTCTGACACTTTTGATGAGTTTCTTAATGAATTTGTAGTGCCTGTTATGTGCATGGAAAGGCACCTGGGCATCTAAAAAGAAGAATGGATGTAGTAACCCCCAAATTTCCTGCTTTATAGCATGTAAATGTAAGCCATGAAAAACTTACACTCATTCACAAGGCTAGTTCTTTGCATAGCAGAAAAATTACTAGACTCAAATTCAGATAATCTGTCTTTTAAAACCATATTTCCTGTTAACTCATAAGATCTCAGTTCCCTCATTTAGGAAGTTATTAAAAGAGAATTATATTCTACCAAAAGCTTCCATAAATAAATAACTTCATGACGTTCTGTGTAACACAACATCTTGTCTATGTCTTTACTGAGTAAAAGTGATTACTGTAAAAGCTGCTTGGTCTTATGACTGGGGAATCAAGGTCTAGGATCTATGGGTAGATGCGTTAACTGGTTGCTTAACTCAAAAGTATTTTAAATCTCTTCTGCTTTAAGAAAGGTGTTTGTAGCTACAAGTTTCCCCGTAAACACTGCTTTACCTGAATCTCATAAGTTTTGGTATGTTTTATCTTAATTTTCTTTCATCTCAAAGTATTTTCTAATTGGTTTTGTGATTTCTTTTTGATTTATTGGTTATTTTGGAATGTGTGGCTTAATTTCCATATGTTTGTGAATTTCTTAAACTTCTTTGTGTTATTATTTATAATTCCATTCCATTTTAATTACAAGATATACTTTATATTACTTCAGTAATTTTAGATTTATTGTGGTGTGTTTTATGACCCAGCGTACGGTCTGTCTGTGGAGTGTCCCATCTGTGCTCAAGAAGAGTGTATATTATATTGTTGTTAGGTGGAACCTTCTCTAGGTGTGTGCTAGATGTCTGCAGATGTGTGCTAGAGGTCTTTCAGGTGTTTGGTGGTGTTTTGTGTTTTCCATTTCCTTGTTGATCTTTTGCCTAGTTCTGGCCCTCAATTTTAGTGGGGTATTAAGTCTCAAACTATTGTTGTTAAAGTGTCTGTCTGTCTTGTCAGTACTGCTCTTTATGTAATGTAATCTTTATTGTATTTTTCCCATGATCATTTAGTCCCCTTATAATCCCTCCCACCAGCAATTACCGTCTGTTGTCCCTATGAGTCCTTTTTCCTTTTTTGCTCGATCCCTCCATACCCTAACCCCTCGCACTAGCTGTCATCTACCCTCCATCTATGAGTCTGTCTCTGTTTTTCTTGTTAGTTCAAGTACTATTCGTTTTTACTTTATGTATTTTGGGGCTCAGTCTTTTTTGGGTAAAGGCTTTCTTGAGGAGAGCAAAGAGAACACTCTTGTTATGGCGTCTGCTTGCAGGGCTTCATTCAGTTTTAGGGTTTAAAATGACACACTAGTGAAAAAACTTAGCTGTATAATGGGATAATTCTCTGACATTTATAGAGGTATTTAGACCACATTTACATGAGTAAAGAGAAATGAAGGATTGATGGCTTATTTACCCCATGTATTTTATTATTGTAGACAGCCAGTAGAGTCATACTGAGGGAAAATCGACATTATCTTCAGTAGCAAGTGACTGGGAGGTTTGACTTACCCAGATATAAGTCACTGTTTCCTCTCTGCTCTTTGGTTACTCTATGTAGACATGGACTAACTCAATAGAAACATATTCCATGTGGGAAAATATGCCTTTATTTTAGCAAATAAGTATCAAATGAAAATTTTGTGTTGTTCCTAAATCTATGCAGCCCTTTCTTTACCTAGGCTACATGGCAAACTCCAGGTGCATCTGTCATATAGACATTGCTTTTCTCCCTAGTACAGAAAAGTGAAATAAACCAATTTGGGTACAAGTAGTATATGCTAGATTTACTTAGTATCTCTTGAGTGACTGCCTACACTTGTTGTGTTAGGGTTAGTCAAGAGTTAGAACTGCCTGATTTTTGCACAAATGCACATGTAGCTCCTGCTTAGACAATGATACTGCTTACTGATTGTTTTTTTTGCTAACAATATTATGCTCAGAAATTTATTTTTTTTTTCAGCAGTATGTTAAATTTGTTCTAGACATATGTCACTGGGAAAGTAAGGGGTGCGCATACCCCTTATACACACACACATATACATAAAATGAGAATTCATCACTGAATATATTTTTAAAAGGCATTTGCCTTTGATTTCTTTATTTCTTTAGCCATTTTATTATCCTTGACCACATTTTGGTGTTTATTTGAACAATGAAATAGATTAGCCATACTTTTAAGTTCACTATGAATGAAATACAGTTTTTCAGATTTTACCTATTAAAGTCATTTTCTTTTTGTTTTGTCATCTCTGTGCATATGCTATAGAATTGATTGTTGATGGAGGAAGCCATCAGGTTCTGTATCTTAACTGTCTCCCAGAAAGAAATTATTGTTTTTGTTGTTTTAACATGTGACCTCCCTACCTGCTAGGTTTCCCAATAGCTGTCAGTTAGCTACACTAGCACCATGCTGCTGCCAGCACTCCTGGTTCACAAATATGAAGTAAACAAAAAATCTTGCTAATTTGAGCCCAGTAGAAATCTTAACACTGTAGTGAAGAACTAATTTTGACAGCAGACAGACATATCTCACAAAATTACATCCAAATTTTTAAATGATCTTAAATAACAAATTGAGAGTAAGAATGATACTTAAGCAAGAGTGAGATACTGACATATGGAAGAATTACAAAGGTGAAGGAAAGAATCTCATGGAATCTTTTTGATTATGTGGCTTTACTTGGGTTGCCACTCTTGCTGATCTAAGTGTGGGAATGATAATGTGCTTTAGAGGACAGGTTTGTGGTTGAAATGCTCTCGATAGATTTTGACAAATTAAATAGTGGTAAAGGTGTTTTGAAGTTAGCCATGTCCGTACCATAATTTATGTCAATGAACTAGAAATCAGTGGTCAATTTTCAGTTCTTATAATTTTTATGATACTTCTGTTGTAAATTTAACCATGTGTGGTGGCATCAACTCAGTGGGATACATTTTATATTGTCAGCTACCTTTTGATATCATAATGAATTTCAGTTGCAAAATCTTTCTTGATAGAATAAGATATAAAAGAGAGCTGTACAGAATGTCTGGATCATAACCAGACCCAAAACGAAAGATTAAAAAGCTCAGATTGCAGTATATGGGAAAATCAGGCCCTGTTGATTTTTGTTTGTTTTTTTTTTTCTTAGTATTTGCCTTTAACCCATTCTGCATTATATTCTAGATATGTGTTTTTTATCTTGACTTAAAGTTAGCCTGTTCTTTGGTGTGTGGCACTTTGCATGATGAGCAGATGTGGACTTGTTGATTTTCCATGTTCTTTAATTGTTAATGCACCAGTGCGTCCTCCTTTTTGCACTGGATCACAGATTCCGTGGTCTTATTTTTTTTGTTGTTATGTTTTAGCATCAGTTACATTATATTAAACAAAATACTGATGTTCTCCCTGGGCAATTAAAGACTCCGTTAGAGGGGGATTTTGTAGTTATGATGTTTCTTTGCTCCCTCCTTTTTTCTACTTTATTCAAAATGTCTCCTTTATAATTGTCCTTTTCTATGGCACTTATGCTTTCCCCGCCAATGACTGAAGAGCATTAGCAGACAGCCTGCCTTTTTGTACATTTGTTCTTTGAGATTCTCTATTCTGAACTCTAAATTATTTATTTTTAGGCCCTCCCTTCTTTTATGTAACATATTTTTGTAGATTCCACTTTGATCTGTGTCAATGTCTCACCTCCCATTTCTCTTAGGTCATTTGCTCTGCTTGAAAACATTTTATGACTCCATTGGGCAAGCTTTCATCATTTCATTTCATACACCTCCTTTAAATCTCTTCAAAGGAACTTCTTCCTTTGTACTTACTGTGAGCTCAGCAGTAGGACTGAGGTATGAGGTGTTTGACCTAAGGATCTCCAGCCCTGTGGAAGAAAGGTTTCCTGGTCCTTCTCCTGTGTAATTTGGTAACATATCTTAAGTGCCTTGTTAGGAGTTGCCATTTGGCAGGGACTCTGCTACTTTATTTTGCCATAGCCTTGTCTTCTCTTGATGTCTAACAAATGTTCAGTGGTAATTAAGATGATCAACTATCAATCCATAACCAAGAAGAGTTTATTAACCTTTTCTAGGCACAACTGCATTGTCCTTGAGATGGAAGTTTTTTTGTATCATGTACCAGCAGTTTCAATCAGATCCATTGGACATGGGTTCCTGCTACTTAATGCTATGAAATAGTTCCACATTATTCATCTCTCATCTGGAAGGTGTATACTCCTTCTCATTGCTTTAAGGAGTAGCCAATATTTATGTATTTGAAATAAATTCTAATAAGTGAAGTTATATAATGTGTTTTGGGGGTCATGAACTTTAACATTTTTATTATAAAGCACAATTGTAGAAAACTACTACCAACACACACAAACACCACCCCCTCCACACACACAAACTGGTCCTATATAATGTGTCCTATTTCTGCACTAAAATGTAGCCACTGTCTACTATTCACTTAAAATTTGGCTAGGATGACTGAGAAACTGGATTTTTAATTTTATTTAATCTTAATTAATTTATATTGTAATAGTTACATGTGGTTAGTGACCACAGTACTGGACAACATATATGTGTACGTATGTCATTTATTTAAGATGGATATCTTTAAAACAACTATTAAAGTCAAGAAATCAGTGTTTGCTAGCCACTCAGAAGCCCCTTACGTGCCTTATCCCTTACAGTCCCTTCCAAAAGTAACCAATACTTTTATAGTAATCACTTCATTTTGTTTATTATTTTATTACCTACATGTGCATCATTAGACACTAGTTTAGTATTGCCCATTTTTAAGTAGGTATTTTTTAAGTTCTTAATTTACACATTTTCTCTCCCATTCTCTTCTCTATACTTCCCCTCTTAGAGAACCTAGCCACTTGAGGTGTAGTTTCCAAGAGCCTGGATTTGGCTGATTGCATTCTTAGCTCATATGCTCCTCTACCTTCTCTACTTCCTCTCTGTTTCATGCACATTGGCAGCTGGATCCAGAGGTTCATATTTGATCCCTTTGGCAAGACTTTCATTCAGGAATGACATACTTCCTTATTCTTTTTTTTTGTAATGTGAATATCCATTAATGCTCACTGCGTAAATACTTGAATTCACTGTGGGTTGCAAAATGGTGATATTTCATTTCTACTGTATTCCAATATTAGTTATAATACTGTTGTAATTTTAATCTACTCTTTGGTTACTCATGGATCTTGTCATATAAAAAAATACAGGATAAATGCCTGGTGCTTGCCAAATGTTTACAGATTTAAAAATAATGAATTAGTTTCATGTCATTCTCTGAAAGCAACAAGTAAATTTTAATATCATTCTGGATCATAAATTTAAATATTAGTTGGTTTTAATCCATGGAATTTCTAATTTTAATTGAAGATAAATAGTCCATCTTTGATCATGGAACTTCTTTACATTGACTCCTCTGTCCTGAGATGATACTGCTGATCTTTGATTGCTTCTTTGCTCACTGCTAGGACAAGACGTTTCAAACTCATGTTTCTTGCCTGAGAACTAAAGTTGGCAGCCCTGGCTGATGTGACTCAGTGGATTGAGTGCTGGCCTGCGAGCCAAAGGGTCACCAGTTCGATTCCCAGTCTAGGGCACATGCCTGGGTTGTGGGCCAAGTCCCCAGAAGGGGACACACGAGAGGCAACCACACATTGTTGTTTCTCTCTCTTTCTTTCTCCCTCCCTTCCTGTGTTTAAAAAAAATAAATGAAATCTCTAAAAAAATAAAATTGGCCACTTTTCCAAGAAAACTGTGTTTCTTTTAGTAGAAATGTGTATTTCAAGACAATATTCTTAGTGCTAACAATGCTCATTTTTACTGGATTGGTTAATTGTGTCTAGGCCTCAGGAATTCCTACTATTTTCATTTCATATTCAAGATTAGAGGGCTTTTCATTTCATATTCAGGATTATAGGGCTTTCAGTTAGCTTCTTATCTGTTACATATTTATCTCCTTTCTTCCTTGCTGAGAATTGTGCTTCTCAAGAATACTGGGGATAACAGAATTAGAATATTCCATAATTAATAATTTGCTTATTGATCAACCTTGCACACACAACAATTTCAGAATAACAATACTAATACTACAACCTCCAGTTCTGATTACCAAGAAGAGCTAAGCATCTTATTACATAATACTATTCCTAATCTCTATTTTTTTAGTGCTTTATTATGATTGTCTTTTTGGCACATGTAGCCATTTATAGCATACTTTCCTCTGTTAATCCTGTTTTAGTCTTAGTTCTATAAATGAGTATAGTAAGTGCTCAAAATCAGTCCTTATGTCAGTATTTCTGTTCATTTTATCTAATGCTTATTTTCTATAAATATAGCAGGAAGGTCTAAAAGAACTATATTACTAGAATTCTTGTATTTTCATAACAGTTTGCTGTGCACTCTTTATACTTAAAAGGTGAGTATTTATCAGGTATGAAGTTGTTGCTTCACATTTTTCTTTGAAATATATTGACTATGTTACGTTGTTTTCTTCGGTCTAAAGCCATAAGTCCAGTAATTGTGCAAAAATGCATCTTGGTGCTGGTCATTTTAGGTCAATATACTCAAGTATTAAGTGTCTTCTTTCAACATATGGGCTCAGATTTTTATTTTAAATTTCAGGAGAGTTTCTTTGAATTACCGTTTTAAGTATTTAGACAGGTCTCTTGCTTTGCTTTTCTTCTTTAGGGACTCCTATTTTTCATATGTTAGATTTTTTTTTCATATATTAGATCTTCTTTATCTATCTTCAATATTGATACTTGCCTTAAACATTTTTATATTTATTTCTTTTTTTGAAAAAAAATTATTTTTTATCTTTTAGTACTTTTAAAGAATTATATGTGGTATTTATTCACTCTTGTAACCTCTTAGTGCATTTCTCAATTTGAAATTGATTTTTCCTGTTTTTCAGATTTATTCTTTCTTCCTTTATTTCTATTTTTCTAATTCTTTATATCATATTTCCACTGTCTTTTAAGTTATGTTAAAATAATGTGTTACAGTTTTTATCTGCTATGTGTTATATTTTTGGTGTATGATTTCTTTAATTCCATACATAACTAAAAGAAGGATAACAACTAATTTAAAAACAAAAACAACCAGAACAGCCAGAAAATTGAACTGTACGGAAGTCAAAAACCAAGGAGTTAAGGAAGAAACATTCATCCAGACTGGTAGGAAGGGTGGAGATGGAAAGCCAGGGCAGAGAGGACATGGGGAAAGGTGGCAGCTGATGGACCAGGCAGATGAGGCAGTGGCTGGCAGACCAGAATGTTCCACATTTGTGTGCAGATAAACAGCAAGGAACAAATGGGGAAGGAGACAGATCATGCAACCCAGGATGCCAGCACCGAGAGAAGAAAGTTTCAAAACCCCTGGCTATAAATATCTCTGGGGGTTGTGGTGGTGGCAGAAACTGCCAGTCTCACAGGAGAGTCCATTGGAGGGGCATACAGGGTCATAGAATGTACACAAACCCTGGAATCAGCACCAGAAGGGTATAAGTCGCTTGTGGGTAGCAGAGGAAGTGATTGAAAGCTGGCCAAGAACTGAGCAAGCGGCATTGTTCCCTCTCAGTCCCCTCACCCACATACAGCACCACAATGCAGCAATATGGGTTGCCCCACCCTGGAGAATAGCTAAAGCTTACAGTTTAACAGGTGTGCTGAGATCAAGAACTATGGCCTAAATGAAAGATCAGATCAAAACTCCAGAAAAAGAACTAAGTGATGAGGAGATAGCCAACCTATCAGATGCAGAGTTCAAAACACTGGTAATCAGGATGCTCACAGAAATGATTGAGTACAGATGCAAAATAAAGGAAGAAATGAAGGCTATACAAAGTGAAGTGAAGAAAAACATACAGGAACCAACGGGGAAGGGAAGGAATCTGGGACTCAAATCAACACTTTAGAACAAAAGGAAGAAATAAACATTCAGTGGAACAGAATTAAGAAGTAATAATTAAAAAGAGTCAAGAGAGGCTTAAGAACCTCTGGGACAACTTTAAACATTCCAACATTCAAATTATAGGGGTACCAGAAGGAGCAAAGGAAGAGCAAGAAATTGAAAACTTACTTGAAAACAATAATGAAAGAAAATTTTATCTATCTGGCAAAGGAAATAGACCTACAAGTCCAGGTAGCTCAGAGAGTCCCAGAGAAGTTGGACCAAAGGAAGCACACACCAAGAAGGCACATCATAATTACATTACACAAGATTAAAGATAAGGAGAGACTCTGAAAAGCAGCAGGAGAAAAGGAGACAGTTACCTACAAAGGAGTTCCCATAAGACTATCAGCTGATTTCTCAAAAGAAACCTTACAGGCAAGAAGGGGCTGGAAAAAAGTATTTGAAGTGATGAAAAGCAAGGACCTACATCCAAGGTTACTGTATCCAGCAAAGGTGTCATTTAGAATGGAAGGGCAAATAAAGTGCTTCCCAGATAACATAAAGTTAAAGGGTTAATTATCATGAAGCTTTTGTTATATGAAATGATAAAGTGACTTATGTGAGAAAAAGATCAAAACTATGAACAATAAAATGACAACAAGCTCACAACTGCCAACAACTGAACCTACAAAAAAAATACAAAATCAAAAACAAACTAAGCAAACAACTAGAACAGGAACAGAATCACAGAAATGGTGATCACATGGAGGGTTAGCACAGAAAGGGAGGGGGAGAATGGGAGAAAAGATACCGGGAATAGGAAGCATAATGGGTAGGTACAGGATAGAGAGGGAGAGGTTAAAAATAGTGTGGGAAATGGAGAAGCCAAAGAACTTTCATGTATGACCCATGAACGTGAACTAAGGGAGGGGAAGAATGCTGGAGGGATGTGGGGTACATGGAAGAGAGTGAGTACGCAGAGAAAAAATGGGATAACTATAATAGCACAATCAATAAAATATATTAAAATTTTTTCTATTGCCTCTTTTTATATGGAAGTATTTTTTTGAACTTTTAATAGGGAGGTTTGATTTAGAAAGCTCTTTTAACTTCATAGAGCTCCATATTCTGGTGTCCTATCTGCTACTGGTCTACTACTGTCCTGCTATTTCAAAATACCTTGACTGTCTTCTTTTGCCCACTTTTGGACTTTCTTTTTCTGTCCTTCCAGTTTTCTCTGCCTTTTTCAATTTTGCTTCTATTTCCAGATGTTTTTCTGGGTGTAAGATTCTGTCCTAGAGTGGAGTCCCAGCAGTTTAGTTTTGAGAGGTCATATGCAATTCACTACTCCATACTCTTCAGAATTTCTTTTAAAAAGAGATCCTCACACAATGATATGCTTCTTGATTTTAGAGAGAGAGGAAGGGAAAGAGAGAGAGAGAAAGAGAAACATCGATGTGAGGGAGAAACATCGATCAGTTGCCTCCTGTATGCACCCTGACCAGCGATCCAGCCTTCAAACTAGGTATGTGTACTGACTGGGGTTTGAACCTGACAACCTTTTGGTATACAGAATGATGGTCCAACCAACTGATCCACCCAGCCAGGACTTTTCAGAATTTCTTATTTTGAGGCCTCTGACTATTAGAACAGGAATATTTCCCCCCAGGTTCAACTGCTGTTTTGAATTTGCTTACCACACTTTTTATTTAGTACCTTTACAGTTTGGGGGGTTCTCTTCCTCAGGTCCTTCAATTGCCCTGGTGTTTTCCTCTGCTTCTTTACACATGGAGGTTGCTATTCTGTAGGATGTATGGTCAGTGTTAGCTTTCCCCACACTAGCTTGTACTTTGTTGTTTGAAGTAATGCTTGTCATCCACTTCTGTTGTAAATTTGTCCATGGGTTTTTAGTTTTACTCTCAGGTTTTTCTGTATGTTTTTATGTGGGCCATTGGGAAGATTCAAAAACTATGCTTTTACCTCTATCTAATTTTTAAACATTTATTCATTTAAATTAAAAATTAAACAGTTCACCCTGCCTCCTTCACCCTTCGGCTCTGGCAGTCATCAGTGTATTCTATCTAGCTTTTTTTATTTTTGTCGTTGTTGTTGTTTCAGATTTCACATGTAAGAGAGACCATACAATATTTGTGTTTCTGGGTCTGACATATTTTACTTTGAGTTCCATTTGTGTTGTCACAAATGGCAAGATTTTATTTTTATGGCTGAATAATATTCCATTGTATATATGTACTGCAGTTTCTTTGTCCGTTCATTCATTGATGGACAGTTGGTTGCTTCGATGTCTTGGCTATTGTAAATAATGCAGCATATATGTTTTCAAATGAGTGTTTTCATTTTCTTAAGCTAAGTAACTAGAAGTGGAATTGGTGGATCATATGGTAGTTTTATGTTTATTTTTTGAGAATCTCCATATTGTTTTTCATAGTGGACACACCATACCACTTTCCACCTCCAGCAAGAATGCACAAGAGTTCCTTTTTCTCCACATCCTCAGCAACGCTAGTGATTTCTTCTTCTTGTTGTTGTTTTTTAGTATTAGCCATTCTAAAATGTGTGAGATGATACCTCATTGTGGTTTTAATTTGCATTTCCCTAGGGATTAAAGATGTAGAGCATCTTTTTATGTGCCTTTGGTCATCTGTATGTCTTCTTTGGAAAAATGTCTATTTAAATTTTCTGCCCATTTTTAATTAAATTTTTGCTTTTGTTTCCTTTGCTTTTGGTGTTAGGTTCAAAAACCCATCACCAAGACCTATGTCAAGGAACTTACCACCTATAGTTCCTTCCTAGGAGTTTTATGGTTTTAGGCCTTACGTTTAAGTTCAATTTTTAGTTATCTTTTGTGTATGGTTTAAGATAGCAGGTCATTTTCTTTCTTTTGTATGTGGCTGTCCAGTTTATTTAACACCACTTACTAAAGAGGTTGTCCTTTCCTCATTGTATATTCTTAAGACTTTTGTTATAAATTTAATTGACCATATATGTTTTTATTTATTTCTGGGCCATATTTGCTGTTCCATTGATCTAGGTACCTGTTTTTATGCCTGTACCATAGTGTTTTAATCACCATAGCTGTGTAATATAGTTTGAAATCAGGGAGTGTGATATCTTCAGTTTTGGCTATTTGGGGCCTTTTATGTTTTCATACAAATTTTAGGATTCTTTCTTTAATTTTGCTGAAAAATGTCCTTGGAATCTGGATAAAGATTACACTGAATCTGTATATTGTTTTGGGTGGTATGGATGTTTTAACAATACTTTTTCATTCCATGAACATGGAATATTCCTCCATTATTTCTGTCTTCCTGGAAAATTTATTCTGTAGGTATTTAATTCTTTTTGATGCAGCTGTGAGATTGTTTTCCTTAATTTCTCTTTCTGATAGTTTATTATTAGTATATAGAAATGCAACAGATTTTGGTGTATTGATTTGTATCCTGCAACTTCACTGAATGTTTTAACAGTTTTTGAATGGAGTCTTTTAGATTTTCTACATATAATATCATGTCATTTGCAAATAGTGACAGTTTTACTTTCCAATTTGGATGCATATTCTTTCTTTATCTTACCTAATTGTTTTGGCTACGACTTCAAATACTTCACTGAATAAAAGTGGTAAGTGGGCATTTTTGTTTTGTTCCTTATATTTTAGAGGAAAAACTTCCAATTTTTCACTGCTTAGTATGCTCTTAGCTGTGGCCTTGTCTTGTCATATATGTGATCTTTATTATGTTGAGGTTTTAAACTGCATTTTTGGTATCTATTGAGATGATTGTATGATTTTCATCCTCCATGTTGTTATTGTGTTGTAGGTTGTAGACTGATTTTCGGTATTGAACCGTCGCTACTTGATAATCCTACTCGATAATGGTGTATCATTCTTTTAATGTACTGTTGAATTTGGTTTGCTAGTATTTTGTTGAGGATTTTTGCATCTATTCACTAAGGATATTGGTGTATAATTTTGTTTTCTTTTGGCATACTTGTCTGCTTTTGGTGTCAAGATAATACTGGTCTCATCAAATAAGTTTGAAAGAGTACCCTCCTCTTCTATTTTTGGAAGAGTTTGAGAAGTATTGAGAAGAATTAATCAGTAAAGGTATCTGGTCCTGCACTTTTTTGTTGAGAAGTTTGTGATTACTGATTTAATCTTCTTACAGGTAATAGATTCTGTGTAGATATTCTATTTCATCATGGTTCAGCATTGGTAAATTCTGTTTCTAGAAATTCATTCATTTTTTTCTCAGTTGCCCAATTTGTTAGCATATAATTGCTCAGAGTAGTCTCCTATGATCTCTTATGTTTCTGTGGTATCAGTTGTAACTTCTCCTTCATTGCTTATTTTATTTATTTGAGTTCCCTTTTTTTCTTGGTGAGTCTAGCTATAACTTTGTCTATTTTGTTTATCTTTTCAAAGAACCAGTTCTTAGTTTCATTGATATTTCCTGTTGTCTTTTTAATCTCTTTTATTATTTCTGCCCTAATCTTTTCCTCTCTTCCTTCTACCAACTTTAGGGTCCTTTGTTCTTTTTCTAGTTCCTAGGTATAAAGTTAGGTTGTATATTTAAAATTTTCTTGTTTCTTAGATAGGCATTGCTATGAACTTCCCTCTTCAAACTGCCTTTGCTGCATCCATAAATTTTTGTATGTTATATTTTCTTATTTGTCTCAAGATATTTTTTATTTCTCTTTTGATTTCTTAATCATTAGTTGTTCAGTAATATGTAATATGTTGCTTATTCTCCACTTATTTGTGAATTTTTCAGTATTCTTTCTTTTTTCCTCCCAAAACACTGTTCTTATTTCTGTAGAGTTCTAACCACTTCAGTGGCAGGAGGAGTGGGAAAGAGGTTCCTTTTTCAACCTAAGGATGTCTGTAAAGTTGGTCTGTTGTGACGAACATACAGGCAGGTGGCATCATGAATTTGGTAAACTAACTACAATGCTTAGACTCTCTGCTAGAGCAACAAGGTAGGCATCAGTCTCTGTGTCTGTAAGAATCCTGAATTTAGGATTTTCAACTGTAACTACTCCAGTTCTATTTCTGAAGGTTTGAAATCAGTTGACAGAACACTTCTCAGGCATATAATCGCATTTCCACTGTCTGTTCAAATATCCAAATTTTTTCTGCACTTTTTTTCAAGAAAACTGGTTGACTAGGTTTAACTCTTGCTGCAGTGGCTTTAAACCCATAGTAGTAACCTGTAGGATCACACATGTGCACCTGAGGGCCAGTTCTACATCTCTACCAATTAAAATCATACAGTTACCAACAGGCTTCATTTCAGCATTCTGTGTTTAGACCTAAAAAATACCAGTAGTTCTTTTATATAGCATCTCTACAAGAATCTCAAAGCCATACCTGTATTTCCAATTAGCTGCCTCATAGCATGCCCTCTGTACCTGGGATCTGCTGTCAGATGTCATTCCTGTCATGGAATATGAAAACACAGCCAGTGTTTTCAGTTATCTTGAATAAGTGAGTCACTATGCTGGAACCCAGTAATTTGTCAGGGAGTTTCTTCTGTGTGACAATTACTGTACAGTCTTTCCCTTTGACAGATGCTTATGTAAGGCCACCTGGTTAATATACTTAAAAACATTCTACTTGGTAGAGCCAGACCTCAGTTGAAAAAATGGTAATGTGGCTGTCACAACCAGCACTGGAACCCTGGTACAGGTTGATGCACCCACTAATTCAAGCGTGGTTTCTGGGCCCTGTAGCTCCCAGTTTTCTTTATGTAATTAATTTCTAATTTTATACCATTGTGCTCTGAAAATATGCTAAATATGATTTCAATTTTTATAAATTTAGTTAGACTTTTTGTATGGCCTAACTTATGATATATTTTGGAAAATGTTCTATGTGTACTTGAGATGAATGTGTATACTGTTGCTTTTGAATGGAATAGTCTGTAAATATCTGTTAAGTTCTTCTGATATGACATGTCACTTTAGGTCAGTGTTTCCTTATTGAGTTTCTTTCTAGATGACGTATCCATTGATGTAAGTTGGGTATTAAAGTTCCATACTATTTTTGTAATGCCGCCTATTTCTCCTATTAGGTCTGTTAATATTTGCTTTATATACTTTGGTGCTCCTATGTTGGGTGCATCTTCTTTTTTGATTGACACTTTTATTATTATATAAAAATTTTATTCATCTGTTACTACAGTCTTTGTTTTATAGTTTATTTTTCTGATATAAGTACAGCTACTCTGGCTTTATCTTGGTTTCCATTTGCCTGGAATGTCTTTTTCCATCCCTTCACTTTCAGTATTTGTGTGTTTTTATCTCTTAATTGAGTCTCTTGTAGGCAGCATATAGATGGGTTTTGTTTTTCTTCCCATTCAGCCATTCTGTGTCTTTTGGTAGGGAAATTTAATCCATTTACATTTAAAGTAATTATTAATAGTTATGTATATATTGCCATTTTGTTCATTGTTTTCTGGCTCTTTTTATAGTTACTGATCTCTGATACCCTTGGGTAGTCCTGTTTTGTGATATTTAGTGGGTTCAGAGTTTGTGAAAGGAGATCTCAGTGTTTGACTGGATCATTTATTCCAACTGTTTCGAACCACAACCAAGCAGATTGATATAGTCACATCCTCACTGATTAGTCAGCACTGTGCTGATGTTCAGGTGCTAGAAAGTTGGTCAGCCAAGGGTAAGGGTGTTAAGGACCGAACTGAGCCAATTTGGCCATTCCAAAACTGTCAAAGTCTCTTGGCCAAAATAGTAGCAGTTAGACAGAGGTATACATATCCTCCTCTCATACCCTCACTGCCCTGTGGCATATTGTATTTAATGCAGGTTTTGTCCAGAATTCTGCCATATGGATAGGAATGTATTAGGAAACAAGACCAGAAAAGTCATACAGCTTTTTTCTTTGAGGCCTGAAGTCTCTCTTTGCCACACTCACATACTACAGCAGGTATCTCATATAAAATATTTACTCTGAGGAGCAAATAATACTATTTCGATGATAGAATTGGCCAACTTTATAGATGAAAGGTATCAGAGTTCTCTCATAGTACCAAATTAGATCTAGACCCCTTGTGTAGCCCTCAAAATATGAGGTTCTTAGGTTTTGACACATAATCTTTTCAGCTAATCATGTATCTTGAACACTACTTATTTTATCAATGAGCAATAATTTTAAACATCTCTAGTGCTAATGAATATGCCTTCTGATATAGTTTTAAATAACAATATTTAAGGCCATAACTTGTATGTCCTCCTTTTATGTATAAAAGGATGGAGGAAGGTCCTGAGAGAACATTTCTTATTCAGAAAAATTTTTCTGCATATTGGTAATAAAGGATAAACATACATGTACAGCTGATTTTGAAAGAGCTAATTATAATTAACAAAAGAGTGAGAAATTAGAGGTACTTTGAGATTCAGATATAATTTATCATCAGTAAACACTCATGTATACATACTTATATATCGTAGAATTGAGCTACCCTTTACAAGAGATCATTTGGTCTGTTTATAACTTTGAGAAATTGATTGGTGGTCAAATTTCATAACTTCTGGGTACATATTTAAGCATAGTTAATTCTGTTATAGGTGGCCAAGTGAAAAGGAAAACCAGTGGCTTCTCAATTAGCAGCAGAGAGACCCATTTCAGTATAGTGAGTCAACCTCACTTCTCTCTTTGGAGTGACTGTTTCTGCATTAATTTTTCAAAGTCATCCATCCACAAGCATTTCTGAAGCCATCCTTTGTTTTCTCATCTCTGGTTTTGTCTTTACCTGCTTTTATTCAATTTTATCTCCAACTTTGGGAGACAGTATAGGGTGGTGGTTGAGACATTGGCTTCTAGGATGGATAGTAGGATTCAAATTCATGCTATTCCATTTATTAGCTGTATGACTTGGACCTAATTACCATGCTGGATTTTACTTTTCTCACTTGTTAAATGGGAATAAGAACTGTGTAGTGCTGTGCTTGGAACACTTAAAGTATTGCTGTCTAATTATCCCTTCTCTTCCTACTGCTGCTATTATCATCTCTTTCCACACCTTTCCTGTAGGTTCCTCCAGGTTTAGAATTCATTCAGACCCTTCTATACTAGACAGCCTAGTATAGCCCATCTTTCCCAACTTCTACAGCCTTTGTTTTCTTCCTTTCCCCCAAGTACTAGCGAGGTTTAGGGATTTGCTTAAAACTTACCCTACTATTTACCACCTGAGGCATGCAACTAGTGAGCATGACAAGAAAGCCTTTCTTGTTTTTGTTGCATTTTAGTGAGACAGACTGGAATCATGTGCCCAAATACCTAGCTTCATACTCTCCCTTACTTCCTTCTATTCTTTAAAAATACATTATACCCTTTTGAAGAACTTTATAGGTTTTATGTTGAGCACTAGAACACTATCAACTCTACCATCACAGTCATTGTGAAATACACTTGGAACCCAGGTCGCTACCAGGCATTTTTGGGGGGCATCAAGGGAGTTTTATCATAAATACTATTGGATAGTTGTTTTTCATCTGGTTTTCTTTTTATGCTTTTCACATGGATTTCCCAACCATTGGGTATGTACGGGACAACCCTTCTGGATGTAAACTCCTTTTTATTAACACTGGTTCTCCTTCCACTGTGACAATGGTATAAGGGCGACTGAGCAGCAGAAGATCATATTACTACTGCACGATGGTTGACACACCAGCCTCTAGTATGGAATACTCCATGTGCGCTGGTCTCCTCCTGCTAATGAGTGCCAGATGGCTTAGCAAGCACTCCATGTTAAAAAAGGTATAATGAAAAGAAAAGGACTGTTTTTCTTTTGAAAGCAAAAACTATAGTGATATTGCTGTCCAAAAAACTGTATTTCTATTTTGAATTCACTGAAGGATATATGGCTGCTATTAACAGAATATAAATTCTTGTGTTTTTATCTTTAAGTGTTAAAATCCACCTGACATTTGGTACACAAAGAATTTATTTGTCAGGTGTTCTAGTCTCCATTCCAACCCCATACAAATGCATTTTGTAGGTTTCTTTATAGGCATTTTGTGGAATGGTAGCTATAAGTCTCTGACTAGTGCTGCTGGTCAAACTTAACTTATAAACCAGAGGTCAGAACTCTGTCATAGGAACTTAAGAGGGCTTCTTTCTTGTTTTATGTTTTTCAGGTTTATTTTATTTTTAATATTTTATTTATTTATTTTTACAGAGAGGGGAAGGGAAGGAGAAAGAGAGGGAGAGAAACATCAATCAATGTGTGGCTGCCTCTCACATGGCCCCCACCGGGAACCTGGCCTACAACCCAGGCATATGCCCTGACTGGGAATCGAAACAGTGACCCTTTGGTTCACAGCCCATGCTCAATCCACTGAGCTACACCAGCCAGGGCTGTTTTTCAGGTTTAAAAGCCACAGAAGGATAGCATACTTCAGGGCAGAGCACATACTGGTAGCCTCAGCCTGTTGTGTTTGGTGTGCATATTTTAAAATTATTTGTGTTGGTTGCAGCATTTAAATATAAAGAGATTACACCTAAAACAATTTCTGGGTTTTGAAAGAAAAGTGCAACTAACCTGGGTTCACATTCCCATATGGCAGCTGGGGCTTGGAGCCAGACAGTGGCTATCCCCTTCAGCTGGTGCACGGTGTAGAGTTTGTCATTCCCCACTGGACTGCTTTACTCATTAATATGGCTGGCCCTCTGTCCTGACAGGCATTGAGTTTATAACTCCTTACCTTAGCATGACAAGGGAAAAACATGGTAATTGTTTTATGAAGACTAAACAGTATGTTGAGTACGTCCTTTTTTGGACAAAAAGAAATATGTGTGTATGTATATTTGGAATCTGTATATAATTTAAGAAATGTATATGTATAATCTGAGGAATATATATTCCTAGAATATAAATAAATCCAATTTTCTATAAATTAGTGTGTTGGTAAGTGCTAAAAGTTATTATAAACTTGTGACTTTCTGTTCTTTAGACTATAATGTGTCATAGAATGTTCCACACTGGAGGGATCTCTGGCCGCACCTTGTTTTAGTCTAACTCTCCCTCTTGACTGTTATGACATTGAAGCCCAGACCCAGAGTCAGATGATTTGTTAAAGTCCATACAGGCAATCAAGTCCATACAGGCAATCAGTGGTACTGCTGGCACAGGATGTCTGTGGCCTGTTTGTGCTGCCAGGTTGATGGGGTCACTGGTATGCGGTGTGGAATAGTTGAGGAGGGAGCCGAACTTTCAAAGTACCTGTCTTTTCAATATTCTGATAGGTTGCAGTTTAAAGGAAAATATTTTACTCTATAGAGATTCTGCGAGCACTCGTCATTTGTGCTCACTCTCTCGCTTGATTCCTCAGCAGGATCTAGGCAAATCTTGTCTCTGGCTCCTGGACCTTCTACCAGATGCTCTGAGGGGTGTAGCCCTGCCTCTAACACTGAGCTGTTGCCACTGTTCTCCGCATTGGTTATTATTGCCATGGGACAGAGTTTTCATACTGTATTCAGTTGTTTTTCTTCCCTGATTGCTCATACTCATTTCTAGTTGTATTAATTATGTTTTAGAAATGTCTACCAAAATCAGCATTTCCTCTTCATTCCCCCTGTTCCTGTGTTAGGTGAGATCACCATCACCTCTTGTAAGACAACTGCAGTAGACTTTTTTGTACTTTTTTATTCCAGCTTAACCACAATTCCAGTTCCTTGTCGTCTTCATTGGTTTTCAACCCTGTGCACTTAGGTCACTTTAGGGTTTTAACACTTAATGAGGTCCAGGTTCCAAGTCCGGAAATGGATTTAATTCCATTAGGGCAAGGCACCAGCATTTCCAGAAGCTTTGTAGAGTTTTCATGTGCACCTCCAGAGTTGACAGCCACTGCACGGTTAGATTTCTATTAAACACTTCTGATGCCACTATACTACTTCATTACTATGTTCTGAATTAAGTCCTCACTCCTTCTTTGGCTTGTGAGGCCTTTCTTGTCTCCTAACCACTCCTCCAGGCTTATTTCTGGCCACTGCTTCCTGGTGTAAAGAATTGCTTGCACACCCTCCTGGGACTCACAATGCCTCTCGATTATTCCATGCCTTTGCACGTGTGGTCCACTCCACCTGGCTCCCCCTTTCTGTTGTCTACTCCACCTGGTTCCCCCTTTCTCCTCCACGAAAACAAAACTTACCTATTCATCATCACTTATATAGCATGATATTTCAATGTTCACCTGCATACTTTGACTACCTTGCCTCTCTAGATCAGAGCTGCTCAGTAAAACTTTCTGCAATAATAAAATATTTCACCCTGTCCAACAAGTTATCCTATGTGTAGATAGTTGCCAGGTGTGGCTCTTGAGCACTAGAATCATGTCAACTAAGGAACTGGGTTTTTAGTTTTTACTTAATTCTAATTAAAATAGCAACATGTGATTTAATTAAAATATCCCTAACGACTAGAGTTTGGATACCACAGAACTTGACTATGAGCTTCTGAGGTAAGGAACAAGCTTGATTCTTCTTTACCTTCCACATGGCACAATGTGGGCTACACTTACATTATTTGCTAAACATCTGAATGAATAACATAAGAGCTGTATCAAAAATAGCTCTCTTTTCTGGTTCACACATCTTTACACACACAGAGTTGAAAGTCCTACCTTGGATCAGAACATACGACCACATTTGACTCTCAAAGAGATCTCCTCACCCCATTTTATAGATGAAGAAATTATTGAGGATCTGGGAAGTTAAATGACTCAGCCAAGTCATAATTACGAAAAAGAAAAATTTTTTTTAAAGATTTTTTATTTATTTATTTTTAGAGAGGGAAGGGAGAGAGAGAGAGAGAAACATCAATGTGCGGTTGCTGGGGGACATGGCCTGCAACCTAGGCATGTGCCCTGACTGGGAATCGAACCTGCGATGCCTGGTTCACAGCCCGCGCTCAATCCACTGAGCTACGCCAGCCAGGGCTACGAAAAAGAAAATTTGATTTCATCTACCCATTATCTTTCATTACATTATAAACAACACACATGATCTTTTTAGTTCAGTGTTTCTGAAAATATGAAACCCAGAAAGAATATTCTATGGCCTTGTCATGTCACATTTCCAGAGGTTGGCTTTTATTCTTTGGTCACTTAAGTTTCATCATTTCTTGAGTTTGGGGCTGATGTTGGCTGGTACCAAGTTTCTTGTTTTAACACCATTACCACATATACCAAAGATGGGAGATCACAGATGTGACACATGACAGCTCTTTGTTGTCAACACTTTTGGAGGCTGGCTGCAAAGTTGAAGATGCTGGAAGTGGGACACATGATGAGATTATTAAAGCTGAAGTTTAGCAGACCGCAGGGCCAGGAAAGGGAGTGGCATTAAGGTTCATCTGAGACCTTAATGTAAAATTGCCTTATAACTTGAAAGCCTTTTTTCGTGTGCAGCTTAAATTAGGGTACTGTTAGTGGGGGGGAGGATAATTGCATTTTTGGTGGACAGTGAATCTCAATTCTTATTTATAAGAAGTCCATTTGATTAAATCCTTATAGCTTCCTTGCTCATTCTGTTTTCTTTGCTCTGTATTATGAACAATAAGGTGATTTTACTTCAAGGGAACATAAGATGTTCTTTTTCAAATTATATCTCAGTTATTCACATTAATATCAACTGTGATAACATTTTTTGTATCTTCAGAGTTGTGAACAAATACTATGCAGATGTGGTTGGTCTGTTGACTTCACCTTGCTGAATGATTTTAGTGGCAAGAGGCATTAAGATTATTTACTAATGGTTGGGGTGGGTGGGAGTGGTAGGGGAAAGTGGAGACAGTTTTACTTGAACAACAACAAAAAAAGAGAGAAAAATTTTTTTAAAAGATTATTTACTGAGAAGAGTTGGTTTTATGAAGGAACCAAAGAATTGTTGTCATTAACTTTATTACAATTCATCCACTTCATTTATTCAAGAAGATGTATTAATCTTACACCTGAAACTAATATATTATATGTCAATTATGTCTCAATTGAACTAGTGATTAGAGCATTACAATAAGATTGAATCATTGCTATAGTAGGACGAACACTATATGCCAATGGAACAATAACAGAGCATAGATCTCAAGAGAGATTAGAGAATAGTTCTAGAAGAAGATGGTGTTTGTGCCTGAAATATGTGGGATAGGTAATTTCTCTAGGAGAAAATGGGGCAGAGTGATGGGTGGTGGAAGGCTGGCTCTGTGTGAAGGCTTGGAGATCAGTATGTGGATTGTGCAGTCACTATCTGTTGATGGAAGAATGGAAGTGAGGGAACAGGCAGTGGTGAATATCAGAAAGAGCCCTCTGAGTACCTTTGGACATTTCTACTTGGCTTTCTGGGCCTTCAGAAGCTAAAAATATTTTAAGCAGAGGTGGGACCTGTGTCTGGGAAAGAGTGGCATTAAACTTTCACATCAATTTGTGATGCATTCAGTATCAAAAATATTAACATGTGGTGAGGAAGCTATCCAGAAATTGAGAAAACTTAGTAAACTTATGTTTTGCAAGATGAGTTTGTCTTCTGCATGGGCATGTTTGAGGAGAGCAAAGGCAGGAAAGAGCTTTGAGGAGGCCATGGCAGGCGTTCATGCAAGGCTGTCATGTGGGCTAGTGAGTCTTGACAGGGATGCAGAAAAGACAGTGAAGCTGGCATGGTTGTTGGCTGTGGTGGAGGAGCTGCTGAATTTGCCTCATCCACTGGTGGACAGTGTAACATCACTGAGGGGAGAGCAAGGCGGGAGAAGCAGGTGTAGGAAAGTCTTGGTGACAGTGGAGAACCAGAGTCCCAGGTGGAACCTGCAGAGGAGAAGACAGCATCATCTTCCTGAGTGCAGCCAATGGACCGAATCAGGAGAGACTGAACACTGAGTGACCTTGGCAGTAGAGGTTCAGTGCATGGTAGGACTGATGAGGTGTGAGAGGTGAAGAAGGCAGGTCGAGAGTATAGGCAAGTCTTTCCAGAACTTTGTGAAAGGGACATGGAACTAAGACACATGTGCTTGTTTCGTTTTATAATAGAGATCTGAAAGTCTCACCAGCATCTTTTACTTAAACTTTACTGAGAATTTTTGCAGTTTGTTAGATACCTTTCTAACAACAAGGTGGAAACTTTTTGGATGTAAAAAAAAAAAACAGGCAAGAGGAAGCAGCAGGTTGGATTGTATAGGTCAGACATCTGTAAGGGAAAGAGTCCCAAACAAAAACAATCACCTCATCATGGTGGTCTGGTCACTTTTGATGTAAATCGAATCCGCTCCGCACCACTCAGAAAGCTGAAGCCATTGTGAATGTAAGGCATGCAGTGGTTATTGGAAATAAACGTGCTTGGCAGAGATTTCCATCAAAATGTGAAGGTGAGGTAGTAGTGCCCACGTGCTCTGGGGGCTTCCAGATCCTTCCCTTCCAGGCAGTACCTTGGCCCCAGGACAAATGTAGGCAGTGCAGGCCCTGGAAGTGCCTCTGCCCTCTTTTTGGGTTCAGTGTATTTCTGTCCTTTTTATGAAAGACCTCTCACTCTTGAATTTGTATGTGCTTTCCTAATGGAACACGTCTTTATGCTTGGTAATGAAGTTAATTTCTGGTGCCTTTTGTTGTCCTAAGAAGTGAGAGGTGAGGAGGGAATACAGCCTCTTTGTTTTACCTCATGAGGTTTTTACTACTTGACATCCTCCACCTTAGTTTATCTTTAATTTATCTCTAACTGGAACCATTTGTCCATTAGCTCCATTCTAATTACCTCTCCAAGTGGTCAGATTTACAGGCAACACAGGACAGAGAAAAGCAAAAAATTTGCCTGCTTCTCCTGACATTCAACAGCAGCCTAAGTCTAAATAGTGGGAAAGTTTATTTGCTTTTTCTGAGGATGTGCTAAGTGATTTTGCAGTTTCAGTGGTATGGCCTTCTAGCACTTAGGGCTGCATTTATTAAATAAATTTGTTCTACTCAAGTGTTAAGTGTGTATTATGAAACCTCAAAGCCAATTTTGGTGATTGCAATGTGCAAATATTTTTGAAATTATGTAATTAAATAGGACTTGGCCTGCAAGGTCCACCAAAGTAATTTATTAATTGAATAGTCTGATTTAATTGTATGTTATTTTCATTTATTCATGGAAGTGCCTGCGTCTCTTGCAGAGAAAGGAGCCTCTCATGTGCCTGTCACTGGAGGTGCAGAGGTCTCTTCAAAAACTCTTTAGCACCCAATTAAATATTAAGCAGGAAGAGGAGACTTGTTCCTTCTCTCCCCAAAACTCTGTTTTCATGTCTGAGTCTTATGATTTTAATGGTGAAAGAAAAAAAATCTTGCTGGGTAGAATTATTTGTAATTCACTCTTTTTATCACTACACTATTTAAAATGAATCACTCTTTTCTTTAATTGTGCCAGTGTACACGGTTATATAAAGTCTGTGTATGAAAAGAGAAGCCCCTTTAAATCAGTGTGAGCTACATCAAGCTATGGCTAAAGCCATGCCGTATCTGTTTCCTTGAAATGTCATTTTAAAGGTATTGTGGTTTCAGAGCAGCAGCTGTGACTGAAAAGTATGTAAACTAAGCTGTTCTTGCTCATATCATTTTTATATTCTTATGTCAGACCAGAAGGCTGCTTTAAATTCATTTTTCATTGTGTATTAGTTCTAGAGCCTAGCTTTTTTCCTTCCTTGGGAACATACGTTTTTGGGGATGTGTGATATTCAGGCTTATAAGAAAATAACAATTGTAGGGGGGAAAGGTACCAAAGTAGTTTTTTATCTGGATATTATATTTGGGAGAAGAGTAATTTAAAAAGTTAATTCTCACAAAGTAGAAGTTGGGGGCTCAGCATCTGTGTTTTAGGAAATGAAATAATTTAGGCATACTGTATTAAGTCACGTGAAAGGCAGTAACTTTTAGAAACCCAAATTGCTTTCCCAAAAGGAAAATATTTTTTGTTGCTATTAAATATAGTTTATATTGCTACTTTAGAACAGTTTTTGTTCCAGTGGGGCCATTTACTTAAATTCTTAGTTAATATTTCTATATAGAAACGTCTTTGTCTCCAGAGCTTGCCTTTGCAAATTCCCATTTAATATGCGGTTGTGGATAAGTATTTATTCATACCATGTGGTACCCCACACCTGATCAAGTGACGGCATGGCGTCATGTCAGCCAGCAAAATCTTTGAGTGACTTTTGAATAATAGTGGCATAGAAGGGATGGAGGGTAGAGGAAACGATAATAATGGGAAACTTTTTTCCTTTCCTATATATTTCAGCATGTATAATGCCTCAACTTTGCTGTGGAAATTTGAAACATTGGATAGAGAAATATTCCTCTTCCTAAAGAGTTGTAAAAGCAGAGCAGAAAGCAGGAGCTCTTAGAAATTTCCATGGTAAATATAATTTGATTACATGTGTTGGTAATTTCTCTCTGAGCTCAGGATTTCACTTTAAGAGTTGGTTCATAATGATGTATTTCTTTCCAGCTTTTGAAAACAAAGGTGACCCCTGGAATTTGCCCTAAGATTCCACTGATTTGCCTCATAAGCATGGCCTATATATAGATGCCCCAAATGAGAGAAGTGACTTGACTTGACGCAGAAGGTGGGCCTCAGGGGTTCTTATTTTGTTTGTCACAACTCTCCTGTCTTTGTCTGTATCCCAGGCTATGGCTTCCACCAGGGCATAACCTGGCCCGTGGTCTTTGCATTATAGCCTTGGAAAGCGAGCTCTCAAATCATCTGGGGTAATGGCCATTATAGCTAATGGGTACAGCACAGGCATCAGCCATCCAGGATGGACGCTGGGCATAACACTGGAGCAGGGTACTGGGCAATCCTGCTTTACCTTTGAGGATTCTTGGAAGTTCAGGGTAGTGGCCAAGCCTGTACTCAGATAGCTTGGGGGCAAAGGCATTTTCCAACCAGTACTCAAGTATATGTCAGTATTTTAACAACTCATTTGGGTGACTGCTGTGTCTCTGAGTGCCACTCCTTATCCGCACAAGGAGACTGAGGCCTGCAGAAGGGAAGGAGCTTACCAAATCCTAGCTGACTTAGTGGTAGCTCTAGGAATAGAGACACTCTCCTGCCTTCCAGGGAAATGTTCTCTCCAGTCACTTTTCTCCTTTTTAACTAAGGTGTCGAAATATCTCCTTGTCCACTTACTTCAAACCAGAGTTTATTAAGGGATTTTCTTAAAAATAAAACTGAGAGGAAAAAAAAAAAAAAACAAGATGCCTGAAATACTGATGTGGTTGACTCTAGAGCAGAAAAGTAGCTTATTTGGATTCTAGCCTCAGGTGATACGATTGATGTTCCCAGCCATCACATTTTCTAGCCATTGCTTTTCCACATTTATTGGGAGTCAGAAGCTCTTGCCCCTGCTTTTATACACACCTACTGTGTGCCCTCTCGCACCACTGATCCACTCCCCAGGAGGCAGTTGCTGACTAGACCCCCTCAGAGGTACCTTTCAGTTCTAAAATATGGGTTCTTCTCTCTCATCTGAGATGTTTCCAATCTAAGCCTTACTTTTTCCACTTAAAAGTCTGGGTCATTTGCCCTGGCTGGTGTGGCTCAGTTGGTTAGAGCGTCATTCTGTCAACTGGAAGGTCTCTGGTTTGATCCTCAGTCAGGGCACATACCTGGGTTGTGGATTTGGTGCCTGGTTGGGGTGTGTACTAGAGGTGACCGACCAGTCAATGCTTCTCTCTGGCACTGATGTTTTTCTCCCTCACTCTCTCCCTCTCTTCCCCACTCTCTCTCTCAAAAAGAAAAAACAATCAGCATGTCCTTGCATAACGATTAAAAAAAAGTTTGGGCCACACAGGTGGTACAAGAGAAATCTGAATTTTGGTCATGAAGACACAATAATTCTCACTTGATCCCCAGTGTGTATCTTGAGGGACACCTTTGTCTTTTGTCATTGTTAAAACTTGGTCAAGGAATTTTTGCTAATATAAGTCTACCATTTCCTATTCTGAATGAAGTTTGCATTTTCCTATTATTACAGTGATTATTATTATTTCTGTCACTGAGAAAGCTACAGCTATGACTAGGTGGTAGTTCTTCTCTCCACACCATAAAGAAGCTCATAAAAGATTGTATGGCATGGAAAGTGCCATAGCAGTTAAATAGAAGCCTGGTTCATATAAAGAGACTTGTTTCTATATGGAAAATATGAGCCTTTTTTCTTACATGGACCAGGTGTGGATTAGTTCACTGAACCTTTCACCCAGCCGTATTCCCGCTTGTAATTCTTCTGAGGTGTAGTTCAGCCAAGTCAAAGAAACATGTTATTAAAGGTGAGCTGAAAGCCACTAAAAAAAAATAAACAAGCTGTTTAAGATCTTAAATCAGTAACAGAATCTATATGCACAGACTTGAAACATGCAAGGAAATATGTCTGAATACCATGGGGTTCCAGGCCGGATGCTCCTCTTGCCTTTTTTGAACAGTTCTCCAAAGTCCTTTTTGGTCATTGGTGGATCAAGCAGCTGACACTAAGTTTGAGTTGCAGCTCTTTTGTATTGTAGCTAATGACTTTCCTTCCCCTGAGGTATGGGAGGTGAGATCCTAATCTTAAACCTAGGATTCTCCAGCTAATACTGAGGGAAAAATCAGTATTTTGATTTTTTTCATAGTATGTTCATAAGAAGTTTAAAGTCTGATGTGCAGTTCCTTTCTTTAAACCTGTAGCATGGTGCTTGACTAGATAGTAGTAACTACTATGGAGGTGGCAGAAATAAAGTTTAAGAAGCTTTAGTTTTATATAAGTTCCAGTATCCCTGGTTATAACAATGGTGCTGTCATTTCTTTAGCACTCACCATGTGCCAGGCGTTTTTCTAAGCACTTTTTTTGAAATAATGCATTTATTCCTCAAAAGCACATTTTGGACTATTAAACTCACTTTATGGATGTGCATACTGGGGACAGAGAATGTAAGTAACTTGCCGAAGTTTCCAAGCCTAGTAGGAGCAGAGCCGAGTTTTGTAATCAGGCACTTGATTCTATGCTTGTAGGATATGAACTATCCTAAACTAAACTATACTGTGCAGTACTATGTGATATAATATATAATTTTAATTTGGAGTAGCTGAAGAAAGCATTAAGAAATGAAGATACTCATCCTGTACACCCTCAGCCTTGCCTCCTTATCCTCATCTTCCCCATTTAAAAACATTTTTCTGTTTTGGTTGTTTTTGCATTGTAGCCTGTTCCAGCTAAGCACTGGGTGTCAGTCATTCCCATCCTGTTACACTGCTTCTTCCTTGATTAGCTTAAACTTTCATTGTGATTGTGGAGAGGTGTTTTCCACTTTTAAAGTAATTACAAAAACCAAAAACAAAGAAGGAGGGAGGTATTTCCAGGGTGGGTTGTCCTGGGCTACCCTTCCTTGGGTAAGTGGTTCCTTCCAAGGGGACTTGGAAGCTCCAGTTGTCTGCCATTCAGAAATTTACACTTTGCTGAAGAGAATTGCCCCCACCCCAAGCTTCACACTGGCTGCTTTCCATGACAGAAAAGGGAGGAGTTCAGGCACAGCTTCATCTAGGAAACTTTTGAGTAACTTTGTTTCTTGAAGACCATATATTGAGCTTATCCAAGTCACCTGCCATTTCAACCATTCTTGTTTTAGGAAATTTAACCTGCTGAATTGGGGAGGTGGTATCATCTGCGAACTGCCATGTCAGGCTTCTGCAGATAGCCCTCCTCCTTTGTCATGTTCCTGGGCTTTCAGTAGAGCTTTGTTGTCATGATGATTAGAGGTTCCCTAGCATCATATTAGCATAATATCAGAAACCCGTCTAGCCAAGGAGCTGAGAAGGTGGGTTCCACCTCTTTCTAAATTACAGTGGTGTTTCTAGTGGGAGGGAGGGAGGGAGGGATGAGCTTTGGGAAAGCCTAGTGATGGGTCAGAGTTGGGTATAGAAGGGAGCTGGGATTTGCAAATGGCAGGGAATTCAGGAAGAGGCATGGGAAAGGAAATGGGGTGAAAAGGTGTCAGGAAAAGTTGCATCATCATTTGTCTCTTCTCTGGTGGCCAAAAGGTAAGTTTCTACTTTCAAGTCACTTGAAACCACTGTGGGTCCATAGATGCCAACTTTTGCAGTTTAAGGACTAATAAAGTTGGGATGTGGTGAATACTGGGAGACTGTTATTTTTAGGGAAGGACTGTTAGGAGGTCTGCCCAACTTTGCTGGCTATGTGAATTGTTTCATTCTCAACTGTCTTTCTTCCTGGATAAGCATGCCCAGAGTGAAATTTAACATGGGGCCACCTGGAGTCTCTTCTCTGTGTATCTGGAGGGTTAGCCAGTGTACTTGTCTGCAGTGGGACTAGAGGAGCTGGAATGAGATTTATGCTGGTTGGTGTTACTCTTTCCATATATATTTATTGAACAACTACCATGTGTAGCTACTGTTCTGTACAGGGTCCAGCATGCAAAGCAGATGAAGTTCTTGCCTTCATTGAGTTTGTATTCTGATATCTTGTCCCAAACCAAAGTGCATACAGTCAAATTAATACGACTGGTCTCATCTGTTGCCTAAACTTTCCCAGAAAAACCAACAAAATCAGTTTAGCTTTAGCTTTAGATTGGAGCAGCCAGGGGCCAAATGTGGCCACAGGAAGAATATCTCAGAACTGTCATCTGGCTCCAGCTGTACTAACCTAGGCCTGGGAGACAGCCATGTACTATGTTTGCCAACTGGTGACCAGACACTAGTGCCAGCTCAAACAATTAGCAGATCCCTCACCCAATGGCTGGATTCACTGTGTGTGTTCCAGGGTTACCATAGTTGTCCAGACCAGAATCCTCTGTGGTCCTGGGCAGAAACACCCAGAAGGAAACCAAAAATCAGCCCCTTGAGAATCTAGGCAAGCCCTTCTTATCCTGGAACATGGAGAGGGATGCTGGGGAGGTGGGAAACCATTAATGGCAAGAAAGCAGAAGTATACCAGACATGTGTCATCACCCCTCTTCATCACCAACTGCCAGGCAAACCTGAATTCCCAGTGAGGGTTCATGCCTGACACAGGGCACCTGCCTAATGCAAGCTCCTTCAGAAGAGCAGAGTACAGAGGCCTGTTGTATCCAGACTGATTTCCATTAAAAGCCTCAATTCCCATCTTTGAAAGCAATTGTATACCTACAGACGTATCTCTCTGCCTCTCCAAATAAGTATATAAATAAGTAAAATGCCTACCTGCTTGTAGAAGATTCTTTATAAACTGCAGAGTTTCTGGTTTAATGTAGCAGGCGGTCTTTGCTAGCATGTGGGAAAATAATGGTTTTGCTCATCCATTGTCCAGCAAGCTCTTGACACCACAGTAGTTGCTCACTAAATGTTCATGGAATGAGCCAAGGAAGGAAACATTCCTGTGAGCATGCTGACTTTCAAGGACAGTGATTATAAATGAGTGCAGTTATTTTGAATAGTCAGTGGGGGAAACAATGCACAATTTAGAGCAAAAACAGAGTAAAGATTTAAATGAAATACTGTTAGGATTCTTTACTTAAATGTCCACTTCTAGTGCCTGGCTGTAACAGAAAACGCAGAACAGTAGAGATGAAGGTTTCAAAGGGATTTTGTCTTGAACCTAAACAGATATATCCATGTGGGGACATCTTATCACAGTGAAGCCCTTAGAGATTTTTCAGAGTAGTTCCACTCTGAATAAGTCACAGCAACAACAAAATTGTTGAAGTGGAGAAAAAAATTAAGATACCAGTTTATGTGTAAAAAACCAGCCTTTGCATTCTAAGTGTGTTCGTTGTGTCCATTTGCTGTGCAGTGGACATAAGTTTGTGGCATTGGTGTGGGCTGGCCAGGGGGTGGGATAAAGAGGAGGCAGTGACACTGTCTGAGGACAGCCAGATGGCTGCTGCACAATCTTTTGTGTTCTTGTTTGCTTCTTAAAGCAGTTGCAGAATTTTGCCCTTGGCGATATTTTCTTCATGCTTGTATGTTCTGCTACGAATTTACTTTTGTCAGAGTACTTTGAAAGAAAAGCGTTGCTCTAAAAAAATTTTGTGCTTAAGTTATAAATTTGTGAGATCAACAGTGTGTTCATAAAAGTATTTTAAAATGTTAAGTATGTTAGTAAACGGCAGCAGGATCAGCTTTTCTTAGCACAGCAATTTTGACCATATTTTATGTCAATTCACAGAAAGATTTTTGCAATATTATGAATGTGGGATTGATGATGGATGGATGGATAGAGATAGAATAGATTCATTGTCATTCCAATATAATGAAGCTTATCTGATGAGATATTTTAACTTTTTCTATTACTTACAGCCAGTTCTCATGTTGTGGTTTCCCTATTTGTGTTTTATCATCATGTCTGACTTGGTGATATTTAAGTTAAGTGAGAGTGCTTTTGGGTAGGTTGGTGGGTTTCACCTCTGGGTTTGGTTAGTACTTATTTGAACTGCTTCTCACACCACCATTGAAATTTATATTTATTTCCTTCTAAGATCAAATTATATTTTCTGATCAGCATGGCAAGGGATATTTAAGATGTTCTAACTGCTTATGAGGGATGATATTTTATCACTGAATGCTTTTAATAAGGAATTGCTTTGGAGCCATTTTATTTTTCCTGTTGATGGAATGTTTCAGAATAGTTTAATGTCCTTTTCACAGTCCCAGTTTCTCTCTTGCTCTCACTCTAGCTCAAACAAGAGAAGAGCACAAGTGTAGGGTCCTTGGGCAGTGGTTCATTCTCCTGCTGTGCACAGATTTCCAGTTCTCATTGGAACCTGCAGTCCCTGATGAGAAAACAGGAAGCTTACCTAACCTTATTGAGATCTCTGCAGGTTTAGTCACAAGTCTGAGGCAACTCTTTCCAATAATGTAGTCATTGTGCACATCATCTCTGATCAGCTCTTGAAATGTTTTAGTAAGTCTATCTCACAACATTATACGAAGATAATCAGCAGACTTAGAAGGTCCCCATCTGGACTGTAGAGTTCTTTTACTGAAAGATGTTTTGCCTTTTTGAGATAGCTCTCACGTTTCATCATCTGTTCTGCTGAAATGAAGTGCATATGAAAAGTCAGTGACTCTGAATCCATCTGTTGTTATTATTTTCCACTGATAATTGGCTTGAACAATGAAATGTCTGTGTCTACAGCCTTTGAAACTGTACACCCTGTTTATTTTTTGGAGGTCTCACTGCAACAACTCCCTCTTCATACTCTCAAGTTTATAGTGAGTGGTGCTTGTGTGAGGATGCATCTTTAACCTTGTGCATCAGCATGTGTCACTCAGTGTCTAAAGGTTGCATATAGATTTTTGTTACAGTCCTTGTGTCTGTGTTGTTTGCTACAGCATCCAGCACTCTTGCAGCAAGGAGCTTATCTGGACCACAATGCTTGGATGCCTTACCTAGATTGTCGTTTATTTCAATGTCTTCATTAAAATATTAATTTAGAGTATAGTATCTAATACCTATGGAATTAGATACTACCTATAATTAAATACTACCAGGTATATTAGGTTGCATTCAAGTTTGCATGATGCAGAGCATTAATACTGGATTCCACTAACAGCACTTCCATTAGCTTGCTCAACCAGTGTGAGATATAGATGAGCAAGGAAGCATAACTACCCACCAGATCTGCCAAAACAGTTATTAGAAGCTCCATTGGGATAGAGAGAAGCTCTTTCACAGTAATCTGCTGATTAAATTTGGTTCTATGGTTTATTTGCATCAAGGTGAGATCACTATCATTTATAAAAGTGGGTTATCTAACACCTTATTTGGAAGGTCGTTTCCAGACAACGTAGTGAACGGAATAGGTATCCTTAGTTTCTGTGGGAACCCCTCTTAGAGAACTTGGGTTTTATTCTTTGGGACTTTAAGAATCTTTTAATTTTGTTTCTCTTCATGTTACGCCACAATATATGTTTGAAATGGGCTTTTCTGACTGTTTGTATTTTTTTAACTTTTCAGTAATATTCTTTTGTTTTGTGGCAGATTGATACAGCCAGAAAACAATGTTGTATTAATACAGTAAAACTTGATTTTGTACCAGAAAGCCACCTTATTTCCCCTGAATAACAGTAGAATCATACATTCTCTGAGGCTCTGGAGGACCCTACCCTTTTTAAGCCAAGCAATAGTGTAGACACACTCTATGGAACCTCAGTGCTGGATTTGCCCCCAAAGGACTGGATGGCATCAGATGGACGGCATCAGCCTTATTTATGTTTCAAACGAAATCATTCAAACTACCGAAAGTCATTAAAATACCGTATTTTTCAGACTATAAGATGTGCCCCCCCCCAAATTTGGGAGGAATAATCGTTGTTAATGCTGCTGTTGAGTTCTGTTTACATTTACATTGGTGAAATATTCTGTTATTTATGTTATTAAATATTTTACCACATTTTTTGCTTCAATTTTTTTCCTATTTTCCTCCTCTAAAACCTGTGTCTTATGGCTTGAAAAATATGGGTAGGTATGTTACTAGAACCAACATGTAGCCAGAACACATTGTAGAGGGTTAGGGTGAGTGTGCTGACTACATACACTGAGAAAAGGTAGTAGTGGATCACGAATACCTGCATGTGTTTCCTTGTGCTTAAATTTCTCAGTTCTAAGGATAGATTATGTTGAGATATGGCATATTTTCTGCTGAAATGGAGACTGTTGGCTGTAATTATGTTATTTAATTGAAATTATAAGTGGTTAAGCCGCTCAGTTAAAAGCATCTTTTCTAATATATGGGTAAAATAAGTGGTTATGGGTTGATGACACTTGAAAGGCAGACATTTGGGATGTAGTTTTGAACAACTCAAATTATTTTCTTTATTAATCAGTGAAGTAAGGAGTGTAAATGGTATTTTTTGCTTTATTCTCTTTAAGTAGATATGTGTGCAGTGTTACAAATGTTAGTATATATACACATGTATATGCATGTACATAAATGTGTCTGTATGTCTACTTCATGTATGTATACTTTTATGCATATATAAAATAGATCTTTCTACAGACTCACAAGGATGAGTTTATAATGTGTCAAAGCAGAGAAACAACAGTTATACATTTGACTGAAACTGTTGCTGAAAAATGTGATTGTTTAAAACTGTCACTGAACATTAGAGATCCCAGTGCAGCTCCAGTAAAAGGCCCCAGTATGGGTATGCCCAGTTTTTTTTTTTTTTGGAGTAGCTGCAGATACAACAGTAGCACCATATCCCCCCTCTGCTCCTTTCCCTAGGAGTCAATTCTTAACTACTAACGAATGCAATTCATTTTAATTGTTATTATAGCAGCATAACACTTAACTGTCTCTTGTTTAGTCCTTGTCCCCTGGAACAGGCAGTGTTGCCTGTCCCGGAGAGGACAGGTAGAAGGCACAGTGGGAGTCTGATTGAGCCAGTTATTCATTTGCTGAGTGTTTGTGTTTATGCAAAGGGGCCTCTTCCTGCATATTGAATCTAGAGTAAAGCAGTGGCTTTTGTTGTGTTTAGCCCACATACCTCTAGTTCTGCCTCACTCCGCTGCCAGCCTAGCCTAGGAGCCCTGAAAGCCCACAGCTTCTTAAACGCCTGGAGTTTCTCCCGTACAAACTCTCAACTTTCTTCCCTTGTGTGAAAATTCCCTCTGGGGCCCCAAAGCTTTCCTTCCTCACCATGGACCGGTAAGTGTGTGTGGGAAGCCAAGGCTTATACTTCTGTTTCGTTTTAAAATGTTAAGAGTCTACTCCGCTGCTCTTCTGGGTGCCTCCTGACAGTGGTCCCGCGGGTCATCAGTTGTCACTTGCTGGCTCCTTGAAATTGACAAGTACAGGTGCCTTTAGGAGATGTGACTGAGTTCTGGACTGGCAGGGAGGGGCTCCCAGGAACTTGGAGGGTGGAGAAAAAGAAAAAAGAAAGAGAACGGCTTTATTATTCTTTGTCCTAACAAATCCTGTTTTGTAGCTACCCTGGAGATAATGCTGCCATTGTGTGCTAAAAGGCATCAAGCAGTGTGCAAGAGTGAACTGTAAGGAAGCAGGGCAACTCTGCCACTGGATTGTCCACACCCGGCCGCTCCTCCTGGCAGGGCAGGTCTGTGCTGGAGAGCAAGTGTTTTCTTCAGTGCAAATGGAACTGACTCTTCATTGGTATTAATAGCACACTGGAGATGTTGGCCCTGAAGCTGAGAGAGGCGGTCTGGAGGGAAGGAAATCTGATCTTGCTTTGCGGGGGGCGGGGGGGGGGGGTCACGGAGAACATGTCAGCCTCTTGGCCCAGTGGTCGAGGAGACATCCATCCAGGCTCAGTCAGCAAAAGGCATCCCGATTTAACCGTTTGTTCTAGGAATTTTAATCTTAAGCTGTTTGTTTTCTGGGTCTTCCTTTTTTGGTTTGCTTCTGTGCTTCCTTTAGGAATCACCATGTCCAGGGGCTAATCCAGTGTTTTTAAAAACCGAATATTTGAAAAAAGACTCAGAAATTGATGAACAGTGCACTTAATCATGCTGCAGTATGAAGGTAGAATTCTGCTTTTTTAAAAGAGTGTTATAATTTTGAAAATGAATTGCCACAATTAAGAAAGACAAGTCGTGCAAGGAAGCTGTGTCCTCTGCAAAGATATTTCAGGGGCTAGGAATTGAGTCCAGAGTCTAAAAGAAGGAGTTTTTTTTTTTTTTTTTTTTTTTTTTTTTTACCAGTTAACTGATGTCTCAGTTTGAGTTACTCTTTTCAACAGAAGAGTGTGCTGTTCCTCCACAGGTTGGAAACTGTAAGAATTTAAATAAAATTTTATCAACCTTATTAAAATATGTAGGGACTTGGGTCTTCTTGGGTACAAATCAGTTTAGAGACTTAGAAGCACTTATTAACAGTGCGGCTGCTGAGGTTTTTAATAATAAAATTACAAATACCCTATCTAATTGTAACTATATGACTTTTATACTCGGTTTTGAAGGGGAAAAATACTTTTTTTGTGAGGAAAAGTAACTCCGTCAGAGCACCTTCTGTGATTAGCGCTATTGTATTCTTAAATTTTGATTGATAGAGATAATAGTTTTCATTTAAAAATACAGACAGGTACTTTAACTTTCCATGACAATAGCTATTTGCATTTCTTTTATCTTTTTGTTTAACATCTGTGGGGGTTGGGATGGATTTGATTATTAACTCTTATTGCACACTAAAGGTAAATTTAAAACAAAGGCTTTGTTAGTGCTTCAAAGAGAAAACAGCAAATATTGTTTTTAGGTTTCAACATTTAAAGGCTGTTAAAGGATACTATAAAATATTTTCACGTGGCCATGCCCAGGGTTTTATATTCTGTAAGGTAGGAGGCTGTTTTTTTCTGAATGAAGTGTGGGCCAGTGTGGGCTTGATGGGGGGCTGCCAGCCTGAGGGATTCCCTGGTGATCCTCTCCATCACTGCCTGTACCACATGGCTTACTTTATTTTTAGGATTTTATATTACTAGATGGACCCCAAAGCTAGGTCCTATGATTCAGTGAGAGTCCCAGAAGGGGAGGAGAAAGGAAGTCAGATATTCTTGCAGCAGTGGGAGAGGGCCTTGGGGAATGAGGGTCCAAAGTGGTAGATTTCCTTGTTAGCAACAAATTGGAAACTGTCATAACTGTAAACCAGCAAGCCAGCTGGGTCTACAGGGGCCTCTGGTCCCAGAGGCCAGACCTGCATGGTTTCCTTTCCATTTTTTTCTTTCTAGTCTCCTTCTTTCTGTCTCCTTTTTGCCCTGTTTTGCTCTCCCAGTTTCTTCTCCCTTTTTTGTAAACCTGACTCAAAATGTAGCCAATTTCAAAGTTTTTAGAAGCAGAGAGAAAACACTTTGAGGTTGATTTTTGAGTGGATTTTCTTGAGTGCAGAAAATGAAGTGACCCTTGTATTATAATTTCAGCTTGCTTCTTTTTTTTTCCAAGAAATCTGTGATAAACAATACATAAAAACTCACATGAGTTAACATTCACTAAAGAGACAGCAGTCTCTTGGAAATTGGCCCATTAAGATCTGTTTTCTCTAATGAAGGTTATGTCATTTGGAGTGTTTGGAAGTATGGGAAGTTTGAGCCATGTTTCTAGATTCCAGGAGAAGGGACCCTCCAGCATGAGAGTAACTGCTATACTGCCACCACTTCCTGGGCCAGGAGGTGGCTATGACCATCCCTGCATCCCCAGTGACATGACACACAGTGGGTTCTCCAACATTCGTTGGACTGAAGGTGATGACATATGTTGGCCATCCTTCAGTCACTTTTGTACAGTTGTGTAAAATGAAATATAATGCAGAAATTTTGATGTATAAATCATTTCTTTGAGCTACCATGAAAGAGAGGGAGGGGGATACATTTAATGGGAAAATAAAGTATATATTTTTCATTTGGCCTCTTGTGAGATGAAATCACACCTCCACATTTACCTGTAACTTGGTTCCATGTTGGCCATACTATTAGCACTATGTATTATTTATCACAGAGATTAAATTAGAGACCAATATGCTTGTAGAAAGTGTGACACTGAAGCACTGTAGTAACCTGAGAGGCTTAAAGAGTCCAGTCCCTAATTGTGGGAGGGGTTAGGAAGGTAGAGGAGTTGGAAGGCACATTAACCTTCCTAACCTAGGGCACTGCAGCTCTGCATTGATGTTTAGGTCAAGGTCCTTATGGTCATCAAATAGCTTCAGGTCAGTAACACTGTCACAAACAATAGTGAAGGGGCCACACACTGAACAAGTCTTGTGTTCACAGAATCTTAAGTGTAGGGAATAACATAAAGGAAAATAAGGAATTTCAATTAACCATGCCCCTGGTTTACTTTTAAAACCTAAAACCAACATGAAACTTAAGAAAGATAGAAAAAGAAAAAAAATGCAATTCATATGCTGACAGAATTTTTTTAAGACAAGTGGGCTGGAGGTGAACATTTTTCTTTCTTTTTTATTTGTTTTTTTTTTATCTTAAAAGCTTCACATAATCATTTAGTTTGAGTTTTAGTGATCACACTGGCAGTAAGCATTCAGGTAAATAGTTGGTAGCTTTGATAAGAAAAACTTAATTGTTTCAAAAACAGCAAATACAGTTTTGGAAACAGCAGTGTTATACTTTGGGAAAAATGAAATGTAGATTTTTCTCCTGGTTGTTGATTTCTGATTCTTCTGCAATCAGTTGTCTCATCTACTATATTGACTCATTTCACTTAATTTAGCATGATGGTAAACAGCGGTTGAACTATTAATCTTTTCTCAGCAAAGCTAGAAAAAATACCTTTTCAAATATTTTATTTTTTTTTGGAGAGAGGAGAAGGTGGGGAGAAAGAGAGGAAGAGAAATATTGATATGTAAGAGAAACATCTGTTGGTTGCCTCTCATATGTGTGCCCCAACCAGGGACAGATCCTAGGCATGTGTCCTGATAGGGAATTGAACCAGTGACCCTTTGCTTTGTGATACAATGTCCAACCAACTGAGCCATACTGGTCAAGGCTAGAAAAATATCTTTTAGATTACTTTGCTAATATATACTAAACAATAAAATCAACAAAAAATAAGTTAATAAGTGGTCAAATATGTATACATATTAAAATTTATGAAACTTCAAAATGGAAGAAAAGATGGTTTGAATACCACCGCCAGTTTTTTATATGTAAGTAAAAATTAAATGTAACCAGTTTTGTACTACTTTAGTAATATAAGTTAGAAGGTCAAATGTATAACTTTGTTATCATGAATCCCCCCAGGGAAAAATTACACTTGTAATGTCTGTGAGGTGAACCAGCTTACAGTTCTCGCTATCTGCTTATACCATGCTGTGCAAAGAGGAGTAGAGAGGTAGACTCAGTACTTACCTGAGAATGTTCTGCAGGTTTGAGCACAGTGCTAGAAATAACTTTGTTCAAAGTAGGCATTTTCAGCAGTTTTTAAAAATTAAATTTTAATAAGGTCCAGTTGTTTGCCAGGACTATATGATAGCAATCTCATCTGCATTACAAAGTCTAATGTTATAGATCTGACTGCCAAATATGCAAAACTAGATGCAACTCAATAGATAAACATGAAAAGTAGTTTAGAGTACACTCGCTAGAAGACGTTTCAAGTAAAAGGAGGGAAAAGTGGGTCTTGCCTTGAATTGAATAAGGTTTGCTAGAATTTGCTTCCTTTCCATTTCAGATTGGACACGGGGTAGAGATGGAAATTTCGGTGTGTAGTTATCACTATGCCTCCTGTCTACCGAGCTCTTCTGTGTGGAGCGGGGCTGCTCTGCTGACCTGCACTTTCCCTGCAGGCCCTGACTATCACTGCTCTGTTTCCTTCCCACCATTTCCCTCTGACGGTTCTCACCATCTGAGAAACCAGTCCTGGGGACACACATCAGCAGTAAAGCACACAATTGTCATCTTCAATTTGAATTGTTTTGTGTAAAAACAAAAAGGTTTGGGGCAGGTTGCAAAATAGTAATTTTAAGCTCCAGAGCTAGGGTTTTCCCCCACCCAAATGCTGAACATTTATGGTGAAAACCTCCAATTTCCTCTTAGAGTAAACATGAAAATTATGATTTCACTCAGAGCCTGCATTTCTTTCCAATCTTAATGGCAAGAATCTGCATACTCTTGCTTGTGGAAATGTCATAAATTGGCCTTGGATCAATTCCTTAAAGATAGTACACACCAAAGTGCCACTCTCAAATTTTCAGCCCTTGTGAAATGAGATTTAACTCTTCTCAGTGATATTTGCCTTTCCACATTAGGGCCCACAGCAGAGGGATAAGCAGGGATATAGTCTGTATAAAATTAAAACCACTTCATTACATATTGTTCTGAAGAGTGAGCAAATGGATATTAGCATTTCAGTAGAATGGTATTATATAATTTCACCATCTTAAAAAATTAGATGAGCATGTGGTCAATGGATGTGGAATGAATCCTGCACCCTGTTGCTAACTTGATCTAAATTAATAAACAAGTGTTTTTCTTTTCACTTGTGCCATATGTGGATCCCAGTTCCACGGGCAGAAAGAGGCAGCTTGTGGTGTTTCTTAAAGGATTACACACTGTTCAGCATAAGGGAGGATGCATAGGCAGGAGCGGATGAGGGAGAAAGAGTGTTTTAGAAAGCTTGATTTCAATTGTTTATTTCATCTGACATGGACCATTTTTATGTAACTTAATTAATCTTGTAGATATATGCTAAGAGGAAAACATTCGGAGAACAGCTTTCATCAACCCCTCCCCAACCTGAAAATTGTGGTGTTTTTATTCATTTTGAAATGTCCAGAATGGTATAAAGCATCTTGCCTACAAGAGCTAACTCTCTTCCGAAGGGGGAAAAGATAAGCCTCTGCTTTAATGAAAGTAGAGAGGTTGAGGATGTTAACCAAACAGACACATTCAAATAGTCTGGTTTTCAAAAGCACGGGCCTATGAGTCATGCATTATTCCATGTAAAAATAAATTGATAGACAGCAAATGAGAAAAAGTTATTACACAAAATTTGAAATGTTTCACCTCTACTTTTTCCATCCAAGTTACTTGTGTTGTCTTGAAGATCTCAAACACATGTGGCCCAGATAAATGGAGGTCTTGGAATTTGTTTTTATCTACTCTGAAAGTCACTTGCCAATAAATATAATTGAGTCCCTTTGTTGTTTTTCTTGAATCTCTCTCAGGCAAAAGAGGTGGTTGCTACTTTCTCTTGACATTCAGATTTTGATGTTCTCTCTTGTTTTCAGGGTAAGAAGTGACCTTTTGAGAGGCGACTGTAACTGAAGATTGCTTTACAGAAGCCGAAAGAGGTAAATGCAAATACGATCAGTGGGATTATATGTAGGGTAGTAGCTGCCACCTTTTAGGCATTTAATTCAGTTCTCTTCTGATCTACATATTTATCAAATGTATGTGAATTTATTTGTGTGTGAGTATGTATGTAGCATATTTTGGGATGTCTTTAAAGAAAAGATTGCCCTTAAGAAAAGGTCCACAGAGTCACATTTTTCCTAAATATCAAACTTCTCCCCTTTGTTGAAGCTAAACTTTTTTGGAGAGTTGGTGTAGAGGGTGTTGAATCGTAAGGTTTAAAGTTACAGAGGAATCTTCCTGTCACAAAAGTGGGGATTTCATAGAACGAACTTGCTGCTACCAAGAGTTACACATGTCCGTGTTCTGGGCTGAAGTGGTGTCATCCATTGATGTTCATATGGTGGCTTTATAATCATCTTCTTTCAGAAATTAATCGTCAGGCACCATAGCAACATGCTGCATTGATGTAACTGTGGAGCAGTGTGGGGCAGACCCCTGTGATGTCAGCAATAGGCTGCCTTGTTCTCTTGACCTTGCTTGAAAATCAAATGAGTACTTGATTTTAAAATTAGAAGTTTTCCAAAAGACTAGTGTTGCTTGATGAATTAAAGCTAAATGAATTTTCTCAAGTTCACACTTGGGAGGGGGAACAAAAAGCACTCTGGTTAAAGTGGTTATGGATGCTACATATTTTCTTGATTCCTAAAATATCTCAATGACAGCAGTGCTCATCTTATACAAGTTAGCCTTGTAGGTCACTTTAACATCTTATATTTCTCAAGTAGCATCTTTATTTTATTTTTGAATTTTGACTAGTAATAGTTCCATTTGTGTCTATTTTCATACAGATTATTAGCTGCCCTGGTTGCACAAAGCCTTTGCTCATACCTTACTACATTAAAGTTAGTGAACTTGAAAGATGCAGTCTCCTTACTCTTTAGTTGAATAGGTTTATTGTGGAACTTTCATAATGTGAAGATTCTTACATCAGTTTATTTTAAACCTCACTCGGTGTTTTGGGTTCTAGAATGCATTATAAGTGTAATGATTTGTTTTTATACTTGTGCTTTGACACATTTAATTTGTGCCAAAAAATCTAGCTTGCCTCATCTTTCCATTTTTGTAGTTTAAATTAAACCTTCGTGGGAAGCACTTGATCGTTCAGCCTGGAGAGAGGTGATTCCAGCCAGCAGTGAGGTTATCAAGTCATAGTGTGACTTTTGGCAAAGCACTTCTCTTTGCTGAGACATAGTTTTCTAATCTTAAAAATGAAGGCTTAGTCTGTTCCCGGGATCTGCAAATTTTGTCTGTAAAGGGCTGTACAGTAAATCTTTTCTTGTTTTGTGGGCCATTCAGTCTCTGTCACAACATCTCAGCTGTAAGTTGCACTTCCTGGTCTCTGTGATCCCTGTGGATCTCACCTGAACCTGTACCTCTGCAAACCCATGCAGGGTATTTATCTCATCTCTTGCTGTTAGCAAAGATTTCTTTCTGGTGCAGCTACAAATTATGATTAAACAAAGCTGAAAAAGTGGTGGAACAGATGAATACTCAGCCTGAGAGTTATGTTATCTCTACTGCCTCAAATAGGACTTCATCAGTGGATTTTCATTGTTTTCTTTGGGATCACCATGTAAGCGTGAATGATTTTCCTCTGACTTGATGTTTTTGTAATGTCCATGCATACACCCATGACCTGAAAATGGACACAGATGAATTGTACAATGTGATTTTTCCCAATTCTGTAATATTGTTCAAAGTTAAAAATATCATGAGTCAAGGGCACATTTGGTTAAAAAAGTTTTTAAATTTGTCATTAGGGTCGACTAAGAGAAAAAATGCTCTCTTTTTAAAAAATTATTTTTAATTGCAATTGACATTCAATATTGTTACCAAAATGCTTCCTTTACAATTATTGTCAAAAACATAGTCTGTTATAGAATATCCTGAAAATAAAAACCACCTTTTTAAATTTTAGGAACATAATTTAGAAATGATCATAATTTAGGAACAAAATGTAGAAAAATTTTGCCCTTCTGATGCCTCCTTTTCTGACACAAAGCAAGATGAGTAACAAATTCACATAATTTTTATTTTGACTTAACGGCTAGGAAGCTCAGAGCTTGTGTTCAATCACTGTAGTTTTTTCAAACTCAACTTTTTGTTGTTGATACATTTTAAAGTAAACTTAATATTTTGTACCACTAGTTAGCATTTCATTACTTTTTTTTCTTCTACAATATCAGTTTCATCTGTGTTTTGACTATCATTTAAGTTTTATTTTTAGTAGTAAGGTATATAGACTAAATAATAAATTACATGTAATTTTTTTACCTTTTAACAAGCTCAATAATCCTGTAAAAACTAATCCCTATATGTCTTAATCTCTTATATGTAAAGGAAAAGAATATAAACATATTAAATGTATGAAATTAAACATATAAAATTGAGCCCTGGCCGGGTGCCTCAGTTGTCTGGAGAGCACTGCCCTGTGCACCAAAATGTTGTGGATTCAATCCCAGATCAGAATGTGTGTGAGAGGTAACCAGTGGATGTTTCTCTCTCACATTGATGTTTCTCTCTCTCCCTCTCTCTCTAAAAATCAATAAACATATTCTTGGGTAAATATTAAAAATATATATTATATACACACAAATATATATGCATAAATATATATTTAGATTATATATATAAAATCATATATATATATATATATATATATATAAACTGGATAGAATGGTTAGTGTTTCTTCCCAGTGAATAAACCTTAAATAAAAACAAGATCATGTTACCCAGTGATGGTTAAAAAACCAGCACTATCTTTCACACTGCAAGAAGGTGTAGATTTCATATGCCAGGAGCTTCTGAGTAACTTTGGAATCTGGGAATCATTAACAGTCAGCATAGATGCAAATAAATATGCCTTCATTGGCATTATGGGAACAACTGGTTATGTGCATAAAAGTGGTCAGGCAAATTCAGAAAACCAGATGAAGCCATTTTTTAAATTTAGTTACAAATTATCATAAATAATAGTCATCATACTTACTAGTGGTATAACAATTTTCTTCCAAGTAGATCTGAGCATTTAATAAAACAAGTCTGGTTGCCAGCATTCTGAGAGGTAGCTGGCAATTATTATAATCCCCACTTTACAAACTGGGACCCATAGATGATTAGCAGCTTATCCAAGGCCATCTAGAATGTCAATACCGGAGATAAAAAGACAACTTTCTCTGGTCACAGTTGCATTGATGTTATTCTATCATGAGGGTCCTGATTTGGCTATTCAATAATGTTTTGTGTATCAGTTTCTCCCTGCTTTCCCCACGATCGACAATTCACCCACGTGCATTTTTGCTTCAAATTGAAATTCAAATTGTAAAATTCACCATCTTGTATTCATTTTGGAATGGCACAAGGAGTTAATGATAATAGTCAAGGATCCTATAGATTACAACTAAATGATTAATTTTAAATATGAGGCGTGTTCAATCCTCACATTTTATCTGTTCATTTTTTAATAGTTAACTTATCTGAAAGTTAAACAATCTAAAAGAATGTGTAATCATTGCAATTTTTCTCCCACCTCCAATTTGAGCTATCTATGTATTTTTGTTAGATCAATGAGTTATATAATGCATCCGTATAGACTCTACTCATTGTGTCTTACATATTATAAATTATTTCTTGGTTATAAAAAAGCTAGAATTGCCCAATTGGCCACTTAAAATATATTCATTGGTTCTTTGGAAAGTGTGTTATATATGTGATGTAAATACTTACATAATGAACATATTCTGAGTTAAATTCATTCAAAATGACCTCTTTATAATATTCAGCATTTGGATTATGTGACTATTAATTCATGAAGTTGTTATGAAGACACTGTAAGAGAATGTCTTCATTGAGTTGCCATTGGCAGAAATCAATAGTCAATTTAGTTAACCATTGAATCATTCCTGCTTCTCCTGACCCCTCCATGGCACACATGCACTTAGGCCCGGGTTGTAACAGTCAGGATAGAGACTAGGCTGGTGTAGCATATAGACTCCAACGTACAATGGCTCAAGTAAAATACAAGTTTACTTCTCTTGCATGTAACAGTGTGGCCAGTCTAACTTGACTGAGCAGTTTATCTCCCTCTTGTGCTCTCCTACTTTGTGGTTTGTCGTTATCTACATGATTGAAGCACAGTGAAGTCCAAACAAGTGATTTTCTGTGAATTAAATGAGTTAAAAACTGTACACATTATATCCATTGACATTTAATTGGTAAGAGTACAGTCACATAGTCATAAGAAGCTGTAATGGCTACTGGGAAAATGTCTTCCTGGGTGGCCACTATAGTGTGGGAGAATTGGAGAACAGATTTAAGGGGACAGTTAGAACACATCAACTTGATTGGTTGCGTTGTCCCAATCCAATAATTTTATTCATTCATTCATTCACTCATTCATTCGTACGAATGTACATACTACAAATACATACATACATACGTACGTACATACATACATACATACATACGTTTCTATTGAAGATACTTATTGAATATGTGTTCCAGGTGCTGGGATCATAGCACTATTAAGGAAAGACCCTGTCTCTGTCCTCAGTCCTCATAGGGTTTATATTGTAGAGAGGAAGACAGATATTATGAATGATGATGACAAGTGTAAGGAAGTGCAGATATTGGTTGCTGTGAGGATGTGCTCTATAACAGGAAGACAGTGGTGTCAAGTTTTATGTATTTGAGCATTAAGTGGAAGCTATGTTGAATTAACTTGATTTTCTTGCATCTTTCATGCCAATGTTGTGAATGTTATCAGGCATGTTAATTTTTTATAATAGCTTTATTGAGATACAATTCACACAAAATACAATTGACCCAGTTGAAATGTACAGTTCATTGTTTTTTAGTATATTCACAGAGTTTGTAACCATGATCACAATCTAGGTTTAAAACATTTTATACGCCAGAAAGAGACCCTGTATATACCCATTAGCAGTCACTCCCCCAACTCCCCTGGCAACTACCAATCTACTTTCTGTCTGTGTAGATTTACCTTTTCTGGATATCTCACAAAACCGAATCATGCATTAGGTGGATTTTGTGACTCACTTCTTTTACTTAGCATAATGTTTTCAAGATTCATCCAGAGTTTTTCAATTTGTAACCCTTTTTGCAACCTTGCAGTTGCATGAGTTCTTACTCCTAAATCCCCCCTCCCCCCAAAAAATAGTGGCCTGAAATATTGTCACAAGGAATGGAATTGGGGGGGAAGTTACTGTTTTCATGTTGTTTATATTTCCATAGATCTGACTTGGCCTCACAACAGTTAAACTTTAGAATTTAAACGTTTGCTTTTTAAGTTAGCTTTATTTAAACATTGTTAACCATAATGCTAAACTTAGTTGCTCTGTAAACAAGAGCTGTCTCTCCTGCATGTTAGTTTCAAAGAAAAATAATTTAAATACTGATTTCCAGAGAAATATGCTCAATAGAGTTCTTTTTCAAGCAGAAGTTACTTGTTGAAATGTACATGAAGGCATATTTAGTAGCAAAGACAATATTTGCAGCAATTATCAAGTAGCCATATTTTGCATAGTGAACAATAAAAAATATGAAGCCAAATAACAAATGGCTGTTCTCATTTTTTTCAAAGTATTGTTTTTGCTCTTAAAAGTAATATTTGTGCTCTTCTAAGGGCACAGATATCCCAACTACGTAAGAATCACCTTAAGCATCTTACCATGAAGTGTTCAGTTTAGGTGACAATTTAACACAGTAACAGAGATGCAGGAGGTATCGCCCTTTTTTGTTAATTCAAAAACCTCAGGAAGAAATTTGAAGTCTAACCAACAACAATACCTTTTTAGGGTAGCATATCTACATAGCCTTGACTGCATACCCCCTGTATCTAGCAACATCCCAAACCTTAAAAGAGCAAATGGTATATAAATGGCAGAATCCTTATTTTGAGGCCACATTAAAAGTTGACACTTTACACCCAGGGAGGAGTTTGGATTTGAATTTTATGGTAACTTTTTAAAAGACTTGATGAGTGGGATTTGTAAAACTTGGAAATGAAGATTAATTGCTCGCATCCTTCTCTCCTTGCTCTAAACTCTTGTCATTCTACCGCCTTTGCTTGGGGTGGGGAGAGAAAAATGAAAAACTTGATGTCTTTCCACTCAATTCAAATGCACTCTTTCTGAAGTGTAAAAATTGCACAGATTTTCCCTTGAATTTTTTTGTATTAGCATGTATGTAATACATAATTATAAGTAATTAGAGGTTTTGTTAATTATCTGAGAGTGCACTGGGTTATTTAAAAGTACCTTTTAATTAAAAGAAGCCTTGCATCATTGGATGGACTGTTATGATTTCAGTCAGTGGATTGTGAGGGACGCCGAATTCCGAGCCCTGCCCTCCAGGCCTCCTTCCTTGGGAAATCTGTCTCCCTTTAAGGGTCCTGAGCAGTTCCTGGAGGCCAGAGGAAGTGGGATTCTAGTTTGTTCCTAAAATCCATGCATTACAGGTTTTCAAAGTGGGCATGGGAACCCATTTGTAGATTAGCAACTCAATTTAGTGGGTTGTGCCTAAGAATTTTTTAAATATATGTTATTTGTTATGCTATTACAGTTGTCCCAATTTTTCCTGCTTTGCCTCCCTCTGCCCAATAACCCCAATCCCTCCAGCAGTCCCCAGTCTTAGCTCATATCCATGGGTCATGCATGTAAGCTCTTTGGTTTTTCCATATCCCATAGTATTATCAACGCCCCTCTGTCTGTTTTGTACCTGCCAATTATGCTTCTTAATCCCTGTACCTTTTCCCCCATTCTCCCCTTTCCTGCTTCCAACTGGTAACCCTCCAGAGGATCTCCATATCTATGATTCTATTCTTGTTCTTGTTGTTTGCTTACCTTGTTTTTTAGATACAGTTGTTGATAGTTGTGAATGTGTTGCCCTTTTAATGTTCATAGTTTTGATCTTTTTCTTAAATAAGTCTCTAATATTTCATCTAATAATGGCTTGGTGATGATAAACTCCTTTAGCTCTACCTTGTCTGGGAAGCACTTTATCTGCCCTTCCATTCTAAGTAATAGCTTTGCTGGATAGAGTAATCTTGGTTGTAGGTCCTTGTTTTTCATCATTTTGGATACTTCTTGCCTGTCCCTTCTAGTCTGTGAAGTTTCTTTTGAGAAATCAGCTGACAGTCTTATGGGAACTCCTTGTTAAGTAAGTCTCTGCTTTTCTATTTCTGCTTTTAAGATTCTCTATCTTTAAGCTTTAGCATTTTAATTATGATGTGTTTTAGTGTGTTCCTCTTTGAGTCCAACTTGTTTGGGTTTCTCTGTTCTTCCTGGACTTGTATGTCTCTTTCCTTTGCCAAATTAAGGAAGTTTTCTTTGATTATTTTTGTTAAGTAAGTTTTCAATTTCTTGCTCTTCTTCCTTTCTCACCCCTATGATTCAGTTGAGTTCATTTATAGATGTCCCAGAGGCTCTTTATACTATCCTCAATTTCTTTAATTCTTTTTTCTTCTTGCTGTTCTGGTTGGATGCTTATTTTTTCCTTATGTTCCAAATTATTGATTTGACTCTTGGCATTATCTCCTGCATTGTTGGTTTTCTGTAGATTTTTCTTTATTGCACATAATGTAACTTTCATTTCTTCCTGGGTTTTTTTATGCTGTTGCTGTACTCAATGAGTTGTTTGAGCATCCTGATAACCAGTGTTTTGAACTTGGCATCTGATAGGTTGGATATCTCTTTTTCACTTAGTTCTTTTTCTGAAGTTTTGTTCTGTTCTTTCATTTGGGCCCTATTTCTTTGTCTCCTCAATTTTGCAGCCTTCTCATGTTTGTTTGTGTGTATTAGGTAGAACTGCTTTGACTTCCTGTCTTAGTAGCATGGCCTATTGTAGAAAAGTCATCTGTGAATTGTGTGGGGTGGAGCCTTAGATATTCACCAGGGCAGAGCAACCTGCTTCACCACTTTGTGGCTCTATGTAGGGGGAGGGCCCAGAGTGGGGACAATGCCATTGTCTGGCTTCTGGAGTTTTGCTCTGCACTTACATTGTTTCCAGTCACTTCACTAACTCCCTGCATGCAACTGGTACCCTTCCAGCTATTGCCCTGGTGGTAAATTCCAGAGGGGATGGATCTGTGTAAGTTCTAAGTCCTTGTTGGCCCTTTAAGCAGAGTCTCCTGAAAGTCCAGCAGTTTCTTCTACCACCCCAATCCCTACTGATTTTTACAGCTAGAAGTTATGGGGATTTATCACCCTGATGCTGGAACCCTGGGGTGTGTGGTCTGGCCTGGGGTTGGGATCCTTCACTCCCAAGGTATCCCTCCCAGTTTTTATATACCACACGTAAATGTGGGGCCACCTGTTCTGCCAGCTCTCTAGGCCATGTTGGGTCTCCACACCTCTCTTCCCATCTCCACATCTCCTCCCCTCCAACCTGCCTGGATGAAAGTGACTTCTTTAAATCCTTGGTTGTTAGACTTCCATACAGCTCAATTTTCTGATGGTTCTTGGTGTTACTTGTTTAGAGGTCTGGTTGTAGTTTTTTCTGTAGTTGTTCAGGAGGTGAACATGTTTAGCTATGCCTCTATCTTGAACGGATGTCTGCAAGTCTTGTTTCTGTACTTCTTTCCAATAATTTTTTAAGCCATTAAATAAACACACAATAGAATAGAATAGACCTATACTGTCAATATGGAAACCACTAGGCACATTGTGGGTGGCTATGAGCACTTAACACGTAGCTAGCTAAAATTTTATATGTGTTGTGAGTGTAAAACCCACAATGTTTCAAAGACTTTATAAGGAAAAAGAATGTGAGATATTTGAATAATTGTTTTTTATTAGTTATACATTGAAATGATTATAAATTGGATATCTTGGGTTAAATAAAATAAATTGTTAAAATCAGTGTCAACTGTTTTGTTTACTTTTTTCAGTGTGTTAAAATTACATTTGTGGCAAGCATTATATTTCTATTATACAGTTTGCTCAGGTGATGGGTAATATAGCAGTGAATGGCAGCTACAAGCCTGGTGCTGATGGCTCTGCGGGGTGGGGACTGGTAGGAAAACATAATAAATAAATATGAAGTGATGGGTGCTGTGGATGAAATGGAGGAGGGCACAAGATGTTAGATTGCCAGAGGGAATGAGTTGCAACTGCAAATAATCAGTGACACACAAGCATTTGAAGAAAGACTTGGCATATTGTAAACAGAGCAAGTTGGCCAGTATGGCCAAAGCAGAGTCATCAAGTGGGGAAGTAGCAGGAGATGAAAGAAATAACAGGGCCAGACTGAGTCAGGCATTAAGGCTGATTGGACTCTTAATCTTTTAGTGAACTATGGAGGCATGTGGGCTTTGAGGTAGGACAAGATCTGCCACATGCTTTAAATGGATCACTCTGGAAGCTGTTTTGCAAATAGACTTTGGGTTGATGAGCTAGTAGGCAGGAAGACCTGTTAAAAGCCGCTGGAATAATCCAGGGATGTATGATGATGGCCAGGATCAGGATGGTGCTGGAAAGTGGCGAGAAGTGCTTACATTTGGAATTTATTTGAAGGTGGAGCCAAAGCATTTTTTGGTGGAATAGACATAGAGTTTGAAAGAGTTGTATCAAAGATCACTCCCAGGATTTTTTTTCTGATAGATTACTTGTGAGTAGAAATACAGAACATAGGTTTTTTATTCAACTGGAATAGGAAAGCCTGTGGGGGGCCAGGTTTGAGGGTGTTAAAAAATTCACTTGTTAAAGACGATAAAGCAGACTCTATTCAGGATTATTACAATAGATATAGGGAACATTGCAGTGAGATTTTCTATATAAGAGACACACTGAGTTCAACTCTGAATACAGTATGTGTACATGGGAATTCATAGCCAAGGAGCAGTGTGGGAGTTAGTTGATGGAAAATTGTTAAGAGAAAATTATCAGGGGTAAGGGGAGTGTCCTGGCTAAATAGATCAAATGAGGTTCTTGATTAAAAGAGTCCAGGGTGAATAGGCATCATGGGGGGGATGGTAGAGGATAAGGAAGCCAATCAGATAGAGGGTGACCAGATATGAGGGTGGGGTTTAGGAGTGTGGGTAAAGTTTGAATAAGCCAAGACACTTTGTCAAGGGTGGGTGAGGGAATTAGGGGAGATCAGGGGTACAGTTGTACGCATGTGAGGTTTGAATTGTGAATTATCCAGATTCAGATTTCAGGTGGACGTTTGGATATATGCTCTAGAAATGCCCTAGCTAGGGCTGTAAGTTGAGCATTTATAAGCACGTGATATGTAACAGCATGAAATTGGATGAGTTCACTAAGGAAGCAGTGGTGCAGGTAAAGAAGGTCTCCCAGATGTAGGTTCTGAAGCCAACGCCGTTAAGAGGTTTGATTGGAGGATAGCAAGACAAAGAGGTCAAAGATGGAAGGACAGCCTAGGGATTGTTGTAGTGAACCAGAAGCCCATTGAGGACACTGTTTAAAGGAGGAGAGCCTTGGCAACCCTGTGAAATGCTGCCAAGAGGTCAAGAGCAATGATGACAAAGAACTGACCTTTGAGTTTGTCAACATGGAAGTCATAGTTAACCATAACAAGTGTCAAAAATATTTGAACCTCACTCTTGTATACTGGCTGTGTACAACTATCATCAGTCTGCTTATGGAAATCAGGCATTTTGAATGATTTTTCCAGGAATAGTGCCTGTTCAGCACTCTTTTTTATTAACATCATCACATGTGCCTCTACCCCTTGCAGCCCATGGTCAGGGGGCTAACTGTAATCATTGTATTACAATACAGCCTGTGGAAAGTAATCAGAGGAAATCTCAATACTACACAAAGGAATCCTGTGCATTTTGCCCCTTGTGACTCACTCTCTAATCTGATGGTTTAGATATTAAGTTTAAATCAAAGATGGGAAAAGGGGGGTATACTTGCATTTACAACTTAAAATACATTATTTTTAATCATCTAAAGTACATCACAGCTTGGTGTGGTTAACATAGTCTCTAGATTAGTAAAGTACTAGTTTGTGCCTAAGCCACATGTCAGTCTCTCACCTTTACCTTATACTAATATAGGTAGTCTTTGATGGGTTCATCTGTCTTTCAAATTAACTAAGAGCATCAAAGACTCTAGCTTATTCAACAATTCTGAAACATAGTTGAACATTTTTGAGATTTCTAAGGCTGGTCTCAAATCTTCAAGCTTCTAGGAAATAGTAAGTAAAAATGACAAAAAACACGCATTATCTCTATTTGGATAATAACCATTAAGGAAATATTGGATAAAGGAAAAATACTTTCTCTTTGTGAAAAAACACATGCATGCATTTTTTTTCATTGTAAAATGTTATTAGAAGAAATTAGGAATGTATAGAAAGAAAACATATGAAGAATAATTTCACTGATAGCCTCACCTAAACAGTTCAGCATTTTATCTGTATCTTGCCAGTGTTTTGTATGTATATACTTGTACTGTATGTACTGTTTTGTTTCCTGCTTTACCATTAAAATATCCTAAGTATTTTTCTAAGTTATTATATATTTTATGCAAATCTTATTTTTACTATACCTTGGTGACTTCTGTTGTTGTGTTATCTATTCCTGCAAGAGTGCATCTTTAGATTCCTTCCAGTAGCACATGATTGCCAGGATATCTCAGTTGGGCATCTCAACATAGCTCAATCTCTTGAATTAGTTTTATAAATGATGTTGTGACTTTAGATTGTCACCAACTCCCTCAGCTTTGAAGTAATATGAAAACTAATTTGGGGCACATAAAATCACCCTGGCACCCTGGCATTGACTTGCATGTTTTCCACAATTATGTGAGCTACAGTTTGCATTAGCTTTGCAAAATTTCTAGACTTTCAGTTGCTAGGCATTTTTCTTTTCTGATCTGAATTGTCTCTTGATGTTTTCCCACTTCTACTTGATTTTCGGCATATCAGCTAGGAACTTTATGTCCTTTCAAGGGACAGCCATTCATTCTTTCATTATTTTATTATCCCTAACATCAGTCCTCCTCTTGTCCCAGAGCAAACCATTCATTTAATTTGATTGCATCTGCATCTCAAAAATTTGTTTTGATTGGTTTTTGGTCGGTTTGCTCCAGAATATTGAAATATACTTACAGCTTTTAGAGTATAAAATTTAAGCTCTCTTGTCTGCCAATTTATTGAGTTCCACAAGGTTCATTTTGTGTTTAAAATTGAGCTGCATCCCACTCTTCCTTTGTGGCCCTTCCAAGGTCTAGTTCTGAAATTCCCAAATGGCCACCCAGCAACACATTCTTAGATTTGTAGCTTCTGAGAGGACTAATTAAGGAAAGTTAGACTTCTCCTATTCATTCCTAGTAATTTACTGAAGGTGAAACTGAGATCTAGAAAAGGAAAATGACCACAGGTAATTGTTGCCTTCTGTATGGTGACTCCTTGTCTGTTCTCTTACACCCTTTCCTTCCTTGTAGAATATAATGCCCAAAACAGGTGGAAATATTACAGTTTGACTGTTAATAAGTTGACTATAAAAATAGCTGATGAAAACCAAACTGTATTTCTTTTGTGTACATGGCTCTTTCCTCGATTTCATTTCTAGCACTCTCCTTCCAGCTATGTGAGGGGGAATTACACCATTAACAAGTCTTTCAAAATACAAAATGTGAAAAGTGTCATCTAAAAATGTTAATCTCAGAAAATGCCCACTTAACCCTCTCTCATTTTCCTCCTCACTTACTCCTTCCCTCCTCCCTGAGCTTCTAAAACTTCAAATGCTGCTGCTTGTCTTGCTACCTGCCCCTCTTCCTTTCTGTCACTCCCTGCTCTAAAGCCTGATCTTTTTGTCTTTTTAACAAGCCTCCTTGATGAAGATGTGTGTCAAGTTCAAATGCTCCTGCTGGTTGATAACAACTGTGTGTTTTGTAAATAGTTGAGAATTTAGGTGGTCATCCTGTTCTTTCTGACTGATTCATGCCCCTGAGCTCCTCCCTGGGACCTGTGTTTGGTCAAGGGCTGGGACACAAGAAAGGACAGTTACAGTGTGTTGCTATGTTTTTTTTTTGCTGTGCACACTATCTGACTTGAATTGCTTGTGCTCTAGGGTCTTGCTTCATCTAGTTCTGGAATAGAGCTGACATTCTCTTTATTTCCTTCTGTGGGAAAAAAAAAATTACATAAAGACCACTACAGAATTGTCATCGGCCAAGTGCCATATAATTCCATTACCTATGGTCTCATTATGTTGTTAGTAATAGAACACAGAATAGGAAATTCTCATGCACAACATTATTTTCTGATTACAAATATAAAACTCATCAAATGGAATTTGAAATTATAGAAAAGTAGATCAAATATAAAAATCTAGAATTCTGACACTGAGAATAGCATGTTTTCTGTCATTCTTTTTTCACCATATGTGCACATACTTAAGAAAATTGTTGTCACACGGTATATAGAATTGTGTATCCTTTTTAAAAATTTCACATAATATGGTGGTCATTTTCTTACGTCGTAAAGTATTGTTAAAAACATCTTAAAGGACTTCATGCTATGTTATCCTTTCAGATATAATAAAATTTAACTTCCATGTTGTGTATGGAGGTTGTTTTCTTTTTTTTTTTTGGTAATACATTGCAGAGGGCATATCTGTGCACAGATGTTTGTTTATCTGTTTCAGTTTCTTTAGTATATTCTGAAGGGGAAATTAGTGGAAGAAAAGTTAGGGAATTCTTATAGATTTTTTTCACACATCTTTGTTGTTTTACTTTTCAGAATGTACCAATTCACACTTCTACCAATACTGAATGAGAGTGTTGATTCGCTGCAACTTCACCGATGGTGACTTTGGACATTTTTTGTTATCACTCTAATCATAGAGGAGAAAAGTGTATCTTACATTTTTTCTTGTTCATTTCTTTGAGTATAGGTGAAGTCCAGAAATTTTGTTTATTTAGGCAGTTTGTATTTCCCTTTTAATTGTTCATAAATTTTGAAACAGCCAGGGTTTGAAGGAGGGGGGATGGGAGAAGCCAGGTGCTGAGAGGATGGGGAAGGAATTTGTCTTTGTGAAGTTACTTGACTAGTGGCTTTTTTGCCAGAAGTAACAGAGAATTCACAGAGTGCTGCAGTTACAGCTTAGATCTGAATGCTAAAATTGTACAAGGTCAGGCCAGTTGGCACCCACACACTCCTGAAATGAGATGGAAAGATCTGGAGTCCACAAGATTTTTGAAAATTTTGATGCTTTAAATTCATTTCTTTTTTTTATTGTTCATTTATGGTTATCCTAATTTCCCCCCCATCACTCTGCCCTGCCCTGCCCACTCCTGCTCCCTCAGACAATCCCTACCCTGTTGTCCATTACCATGGGTCATTTACTCATGTCCCTTGACTAGAACCTTCCCCTTCTTTCTCCTGTTATCCTCCTCTGGTCACTGTCAGTTTGTTCCTTATTTCTATGTCTCTGTTTCTGTTTTGTGTGTTTGTTTGTTTTGTTGATTAGATTCCATGTATACATGAGATCATATGGTATTTTTCTTTCTACACCTGGCTTATTTCACTTAGTGTAATACTCTCCACTTCCATCTATGCTGTTGCAAAAGGTATGAGTTCCCTCTTTCTTTTGGCTGAGTAGTATTCCATTGTGTAAATATATCACAGTTTTTTGATCCACTCATTTACTGAAGGGTACTTAGGCTGTTTCCAGCACTTAGCTATTGTAAATAACGCTGCTGTGAACATTGGGGTGCATAGGTTCTTTTGAATCAGTGTTTCAGAATTCTTAGGGTATAATCCCAGCAGTGAGATCACTGGGTCAAAAGGCAGTTCCATCTTTATTTTTTTGAGGAAACTCCATGCTGTTTTCCATAGTAGCTTCACTGGTCTGCATTCCTACCAGCAATGCACCAGGGTCTCTTTTTTCCACAACCTTACCAGCACTTGTTTGTTGATTTGTTAATGATAGCCTTTCTGACGCATATGAAGTGGTATTGAATGCTTACTTATTCCAGGCAATGTTTTAGGTACCAGAGATACATTAGTAAACAAAAAATAAAGCCATTTCTGTAAGTGAAGTGGCTCTACCTCCTTGCTTTGTGATTCTGCAGACAGTACTTGGCACAGCCCAGTGTTTCATGCTGGCGTGCACCTCCGAGAGGCTGGGTGGTGTCAGCCTCCTCTAAGTGTGGAGATGTCAGTTCTTGGGATACTCTCAGATGGTTGTCCCATCTAAGAAATGGGAAGAGTGAAAGGGCCTGCCTCTAGCTGTGCTGTGGAGATTATGTTGAACCATCTCAGTGAAGAGTTCAGGGTTAAAGTTCTGCACGGCAGGCCCAGTCCTGCTGCTTTATAGCTTTGTGATCTTGAGAAAATAACCACATTTTTAAGCCTTCTTTCCTCAGCTAAAATGATGGTGATTAAAGTAGTATCCCCCTTTGGAGTAGTTGCAGCAGTTATTCCAATAAAAAATGCTTAGAGCAATGCTTCATAGACAGCAAATGTCAGTAAAGGAGGCTCAGTCATGTTACTATTTTTATTATTAGCACAGTGCATGGAATATAGTAAGTTCTCAAGAACATTCATAATTTTCACTATTAATTAATTATAATGTAATGAAAATATTTAAATGCTGTTTTTATTAGGGAGAGCCCAGTGGAAACAAATGTAATGGACATCCTGATACCTTCTTCTGGTGCAAATAGGGTGGGTAACATCTTTAAGGTCCTAAGTAGAAAGAAATGACTTCTGAGTTTTGAAGGATAACATTATATTTTTAAATCACCTTCCTCTCCTTCTAATCTTCCACGTGCCATCAGAAGGTAGGGATCCACTTGGCTCATTTTTAGGAATTTGAATCAGTCTCTTAGCCATATAGAGCTCAGATTTCAGTGCTAAAATTGTACAAAGCTGGACTGTTGACACCTGCATGCTTCTGAGTTCAGATAGGGAGACCTGGGGCTAACAAGCTTTTCAAAAGCTAAACCATGTGACCAATGTAGTGTGAAAGGTTTTTCAGGGCTGTGCGTAAGATTCATTGGCTCTACCATGATCTTATTACAGAAATTATACATAGAGGCTTTGTTAAGGGAGCATTAGGCCTAATGTTCCCAGCACTTGAGGAACGAAGGTAGAAGCTACATTCAATCTTCACTGTGTCCATTGCCAGAAGAGAGACAGATAGAGGCTGGAAAGAAGGGAGGGAAGTACACAGGATAGGGAACAGAACTTCCTATTCATATGGGAGAAAGTACAGAAGGCTTTTTTCCACTGCTCAGATGTGCTTTGAGTACAGGGGGTTGACTATTTGGGTTAGGGTTAGATGTGCCCTGGATTACATCATTAGTATATGATGTGGCCAGAAGCAGGTAGTCCATGTGACCACTTTAATCATTTATTCACTGCTCCAAGAAATAGTTGATCTTCTCCTCTATGCCAGTCATAGTGTTCTTTGCTGAGTTTACAGTAGTGTGCCCATAAAGACATAATTGGGACCTCATGTAGCTCACAGACTAATGGAGGCTAATAAAGGCTGATCTACTGAGGACTAGAAAAATTGAAATGTGTGATGTTTGGAGAGCTTACAGTGAGGGATTTGCCCTCGTCAGGGAAGTCTGGGAGGGCTTCCAGAGGAAATGATGATTAAAATGAGGATCTAAAGAAAGAGAGATAAAGTGTAAATGGGGAGCCAAAGAGAAGGAATGGCATGCCCCTGGTGTTGAGATGATCTATGGTATATTAAAGGAACCTAACACATGTAGATGATGCCAGGATGAGCCTGAGACCAAGGAAATATACAATTTGCAGGGGAAAATGTACACAGACTTGGATCTGTGCTTATAGCAGTCCTTGTTATTATTATTGTTTTATTTTATTTTTTGTAGTGAGGGATGGGTAGGATGGGATAGGAGAACCTAATCAGATGTGCATTTTGGGAAGGTCACTCTGTGAAGTTAAGAATGCCTGGGGGCAGTGGGAGTAGATACAGAAAAACTAGTAGGAAGGGCAGTCATTGATTCTTAAGTAATAAACATCAATGCTTATTACTTATTTATTGTTGCTTCAAGACTGCCCTGAAACTTCAAGAGTCATGTTTTAAACAATTAAAGTTCCTCCCATTTGTGTGGGGCTCAGCAGGTTGGTTACATGAATGCAATGAACTGGGAGCTTAGCTGTGGCTTCAATTCCACATTTGGCAGTGGGTGCTGGCCATCATGTGGTGTCCTGCTTGGTCTCTTCAGCATGATGGACTTCAGGCAAAAGAGGTAAGTATCAGATTTCTTAGGAACTGGCGTAGTACTTCTTCATTCCTTGCCATTAGTCAAAGTGCATCAGGTGCCCAGCTAGTCCTCAGGGGCAGGAGAAAGATTTGTGCTCTCTGGACGGACATGTGAAAATATACAAAAGGGAAGAATTATGGGCAACCAGCTTTGGAGGTAACTTGCTGTAACTTTCTATGTGCCAGACACAGTTCAAGGAATGAGAATAGAGCATGGAGGGCAAAGAATAAATTCTCCCTCTTATGACCTTTCAAAGAGAGATAAGAAGCAAATAAAGTAGGGCAGTGTTTGATTTCACATGCTAGGCATCAAACTGAAGTAGTGCTGTAACAGAGAGGATGAATAGGTGAGTGGCCACTTCAGAGTGTCAGGAAAAATGTCCCAAAGGAAGTAAGCTGAGATGATAAGGAGCCAGACGTGGGTTAGGAGAAGTGCACTCCCTGTAGGAGCAGCTCACACCAAGTCCACAGGGTGGGAGTGCATGTGGTGTGCTGAGAGACAGATGTGCGAGCAAGAGAAGGAAGAGTGTGTGGGACAGGTGAATGCGCCGGGAGGCTACTGCAGAAGACGCAGCTAGATGAGACTGTAATTTGGACTATGGTATTGATGGTGGATAGGCAAGGAAAGAAAGACTTTAAGAGATATGTAGGAGTTAAAATTAGGCAGCAATCATTAGTAGATGGAGTACATGATGTAAGAGAGAGGGAGTTGTTAAAGATGACACCTTGATCTCTGGTGTGAGTATATTTGAGGGATGTGCCTTCAGCTGAGTTAGCAGAATATTGGAAGAGCCCTAGTGTGGAATAAGAAGATAAAGAGATTGGATTGGACGCATCCTGGTTTTTTTTTAAGATGGAACCTCTTTCATACATGCTGTAGACTGAACGGTTGTATTCTCCCCACCCCAAATTCATATGTTAAAGCTCAATGTCATGGTGTTTAGAGACAGGGCCTTTGGTTGGTGATTGGACCAGGAGGGTGGAGCCATCTTGGCTAGGATTAGTGTCCTTTAAAAGAGGCCCCAGAGAGCTTCCTCACTGCCTTCTGCCATGTGAGGACACAGAAAAAAGATGACCATCAACAAACCAGGAAGTGGGCTGTCATCAGACACCTAATCTATCCACACCTTGATCTTAGACCTCTCTGTTGTTTGTAAGCCCCCAGTGTGTGGTGTTATGTTAAAGCGGCCTGAATATACAAAGACAATGTATTTTTTCTCCCCTGTAACAGAGCCCAGAAATTCTTACAGCAACAAAACGGAGTTCATAGACTGCCTTTTGAACCCGGAAGTTACTCAGAAACACTTATTCTACCATGTGCTCTGGTATTTTGTTCAGAAAACATCATCACTGGACACGGTATAGAGAAAGTAACAGTGTAGATTAGGAGAGAGGATGTTAGATTGCAGCCAGGTCTCCTGCTCTGCACTCCTCACAAGTCTGTGGAATTTGCTTGTAAGAACAAATGTTTATTTTCTAATGCAGCAGTTTTGTTTCTTTTTTATCTTTGTGGGGGTTTTTTTTGTTTTGATAATTTTGCAGGCTTGTTAATTTTTGCTGTCTAGTCATCATTTGTGTAAAGGAGCAAGGTTTAACTATGAGTGAAAAAGTCAGTTATTTTATTTAAAATTAAAGAATAATTAGAGTGGAGGAACACAGGTAGAAAGAATGCTCCATGCCATGCTAAAAAATGGGAAAACACAAGGAAAATAAAGAAATGATAAGTGTGAGAGGCAGGGGAACTCCTCCAGCTCCCAGGGACAGGGCCTTGTGATTACCATGCCATGTGCAAGTCCCATGGTTGTGAGATGTACCCAGTAGCTGCATGTGTTCCATGAGGTGTAGGCACAAATGATTTCTTTATAAGTGTATAAAATGTATTATTTTTAAAAAGGGTGGTGGGAATATTTTACCTGGTTGTTTGGGTTCAGCTGTGTGGATCTCAGCTGATACCCCAGAATTATTACTCTCTTTGTTTTGTTTACAATGTCCAACAAAAGCCTCTGATTATCTGGTCCTATCAGAAAGATGCCAGTGAAAGGAAGCTCAGGTATAGAGCATTTGACAGGTAATGGAGATTTATTTCTCCAACTGTAGGATTATTGACTCTTAGTTCACAAATGCAGTAGCAACAATCAGCTGTTGCTTCCAGGGATGTAAACTCACCCAGGTGATAAAATACCTGTGTTATAAGGATATAACTTGCAACATTGTTTCTGGGAGCAAAAATAAAGAAATTGTCTAAATGTTTGTCAGGGCAGAATAGCTAAATTATGGTCCATCCCTGGGATGGAGTGAGGGACACTGCTATGCAGCTGTTGAAAAAGAAATTGACCCTATATTTGCAAACATGGAAGCATCTCCGATATATATTGAGTGGCCAAGTGCTTAAATACACCACTCTTTGGGTAAAAGGTGGGGAGGGAAGGGGTATGCATACAAAAAACATGATTGTATATGCAGAAGATTTTTGGAAAAGAGACAAGAAACTGCTAGCAGTGGTTGCCTTTGGGAAAGAAAACTGGTGGTTGGAGGATGGAATTAACTGTCCCCAATTATCTGTGTATGCTGTTGGATTATGTATGTGCATATGTATATCCATTTGGACATAGTTGTTCTAGGACACCAAAGAAGGAACAGTCATCACCTCAGGGCCATCAAGCCTGCTAAAAAAGATCAGATAGTAAATTAAGATCAGATAATGAATTTTGATGATCTCTGTTTTCAAATCCTGGCTTTTAGTAATTGTGAAATCAGGTGGAATTGCTGATTGATTAAAAAACCTAGCAATAAGAAAGAGTTGATTTAGCGCAGATCAACCACATTTCTTACTTTGGACTCCCCACACTGTATGACTTATCTCCTGCGTAACGATAATTTGATAGAATTCCATGATCTATGTATCCTCTAGAACATTTTTTTTTTAGTTGCATGTCATCTAAGACTCAGCCCATACTGGCTTAAGCAAAAAGAGACTGAATAGGTCAGATGTAGGTCTGGCTGGACACGATCTAAGCCCTAAAGCCCATCCTCATGTTTCTTCTCTCTGCTGTCTTCTCTGCTGGCCTCATTTCTGATAAGACACCTTTCTTGGTAGCAAGTAGCTCCAGAAGTTCCATCCTTGCCACTTCTCTGTTCCCAGGGCATCAGGGAGGCTCTCACTTCAAGTCCAGGCCCTCAGGGATTGCTTTCAGGCTTGCCTTGGACATGTGCTTCTTGGGGGATCTTGAAGATCAGCTTTCACTCATCTCTGTCTTCTATTTCTGTTTGCAATTCAGTTAAAATTGATAAGCCACAAACTTCTTCTATATTCTGGGTTCTGTAGATAGGCCTGAGAACAGTAAGATGAATAAAATATTTTTAAAGATCTTGGGGACATTACAGCATGTTAGAGAAGGGAGGAAAGCTAATATGAAAGTCCTTTTTGATGTAAAATATTATACTGAGAGAACTTCTAGGGAGGGGCTCATCTCTATTCAGGAATCTTAGCCAGAGACCCCTGAGAGAAAGGGTAAAAGAGTAAAATACCTAGGAATAAACCCAACCAAGAATGTAAAAGACCTGTACTTGGAAAATTATAAGACACTGAAGAAAGAATTTGAAAAAGATACAAATAAGTGGAAGTATACACCACGCTCATGGATAGGAAGAATTAATATCATTAAAATGCCTATACTACTCAAAGCAATCTACAGATTCAGAGCAATTTATATCAAGATACCAATCATGTATTTCGAAGAACTTGAAAAATATTCCACAAATTTATATGGAACCATAAAGACTCAGAATGGCAACAGCAATCTTGAGGAACAAGTACAAAGTTGGAGGAATCATGCTCCCTAATATCAAACTATACTCCAAAGCCATAGTAACAAAACAACATGATACTGCCACAAAAACAGACACATAGACCAATGGAACAGAATGGAGAGCTCAGAAATAAATCCATACCTTTACAGTCAATTCATGTTTGACAAAGGAGGCAAAAACATACAATGGGCTAAAGATAGTTTGTTCAATAAATGGTGTTGGGAAAATTGGACAGACAAGTGCCAAAAAATGAGACTAGACCACCTTCTTATGCTACACACAAGAATAATCTCAAAATAGATAAGACTTAAATGTTAGACTCAAAACCATAAAAGTCCTAGAAGAAAACATAGGCAGTGCAGTCTTGGACATTTCTCATAGCAACATTTTTGTCTGATACAAGGGACAAAAAAGGAATAAAAACAAATGGAACTACATATTATTTTCCATTTTCATTGTTATATAAAGCAGTGTTTTTCCAGTGAACTATTTGTCCAGGTTTTATTCTTTACTCTCCTAAAATCAGAGACTATTGCATGCACAGGAAAAAAAAAACATTATGTGTATAGAATGTTGATAGATATAATACTGCCTTGTTTAGGGGTTATTTTGTGGTACATGTCTTATCTTAAAAGTCACTTCAAAATCCCAATGGAGCCCTGGCTGGTGTAGCTCAGTGAATTGAGTGCAGGCCTGCAAACCAAAGGGTCACTGGTTCAATTCCCAGTCCAGGGCACATGCCTGGGTTGTGGGCCAGGTCCCCCAGTAGGGGGTGTGTGAGAGGCAACCACACATTGGTATTTCTCTTCCTCTCTTTCTTCTTCCCTTCCTCTCTAAAAGTAAATAGCTAAAATCTTTTAAAAAAATCCCAATGGATATAGAACCTGTCTTTTAAGACTTCTGATTCCTGATTTAGAATATATAATAGTTGCTTTACAATTATTTCCCCAGTGACACTTGTAAGATTTTTGAGTATAAGAACAATGTCTTATATTTATTCATCTCCCCTGTCAGTGTTCTACACATAGTAGGTCTTGTCTTAGAGGGAGAACCATTCTGAACAGCAGTGTTAACAATAACACCAGTGAAATGTTGCTCCAATAACTACACATGGCTTTGGGTTTAAGCCCATGGAAGCATACTAATGGATATGAGTTTTTCTCTATAAGATTTTTTCCTCTTTGTCTTTTTTGGTACATGAACAGACTCTGTCTCTCTGTGCAGAAGCAGTAGACAGCTTCAGTGGGTACAAATGTTATCACATGTGGAACAAAGCCTTAGAGATAATCATCTGTACCAGTGATCCATCAGTAGATTCTATTACGTATGTGGTTCTTTTGTCAAAGGAACTAGGTTTTCTTGATTTGTTAGAAAATGGTACATTTTGGCCAACTCTAGAATGAATGAATACATGTTTTGGATATCTGTCTAGACTGACAGCTTTGGATTGCATTTTTTTCTGAGTTTTGGTAATTCTAGATAAGAGTCAACTTTCTCTTAAACTGTGTTTTCAATAGATCCCACTGTATTTGTGGACAGTAATTATTTCTCTTATGAAGGGATATATATTTTTACACTTTTCCCCCAAAATATCTAAGTCTTCAAGAAGCATTCCTTAATTGTCTCCCTCTGTCTCTCTCATACATTTGTATCAGTCTAGCAGAGATCCTCAGACGCATTTCTGTTAGAAAGAAGATGATGAGTGCAATAGAATTACTACTTCATGCCTTGCACTTGTCTAATGGCATAATCATTGATTTCTTCACCCCTTGTCACTTTAGAATAACACTTGATAAACCTCCAGAAAGAGTCAAAGATGAAACATGACAATCCAGGGAAAGTTTTCAGTCACCTCACCATGTGCCCAGCCTTATTTAATAACTTTTTGGGGACTTGATCTAGGATAATATGTCCTGTGGGAAACCTCGATCAGTACAGTCACAGTGAGTAGAGCCCCATTCATGCTAAGACTAGGTAGGAAGATAAAACTTTCATCCCTGTTAGTTGTTAAGACAAAATTTCCATTCATTCAGAGCATAAGTCCTTTGCATAATGTTTTTACGCTTGTTTTCCTCTGCATGTAAACCTTTATTTGGTGCCTTCTCTCTTCTGTGGTTGAATTGACTTTTTAGGGCTGATTAGAATTTTGAAGATAATTGCTCCCCTTCTCCATTCCTGTGGCTATAACAACTGCCAAGTCCCAGTGCCTCTTTAATATAAAAAAATTTTCCGAGCTGTTCGCCTGTGTTGCCTCCGTCTGCCTTGTCTTAGAGGCACATCATTTTTGCACATCAGTATTAACAATTCAAACACCCTGAAATGCTAATAGCACTAGTAAGCTTTTAATTCCATGGAATTTATTGCTTGCTGTATTTCCATGAATTTATAACGCTTTGATTCTTAAGAGCCCCATTTAATCAGTTTTGCCTGGCACGGAACATAATAAACAACTTGCCGGTGAAAAAGTGCCACTTGGGGGAGGCTGCTAACAAGGAAGTTAAATGCTTCTGCCACTAGCAGTTTCTTCGCTGTATTTTTCATGAGCTGTAATGTACTTTGTTGGCTTCAGAGTAGTGGTTGAACACAGGGGCAGACATTGCAACATTCAAATCTCAGACTTTGCTGGGTGTCTTTGCAAAAAGCACAGAAGAAATCAACGCTTTTAGCCTTATTTTTTTCTTCCTCTGGCTTAATGGCTTCTGATACTTTTTCATTATCTTTACCTAAATCTCTTAGCATATGATTTATGGACTAGGAGGGTGAGTGATATCAGTGGGCAAAAGCAATCATTAGAGGCTGTTAAGGAACATTTATTGTTTATTTGGCTGCCTGTCTGTAAAAGTACACGTGATGGCCCTAATAGCAAAATATCAAATTATCAAGTGCTTTAAAGCAGAAAATGTCATTTGTTTCTCAAAATGGTACCAACTTTATATAATTGCCCTTTTAATTATCCCTAGTGGCCCATGAAATTTGCAAAATAGAGCATCAAAGGTTTGATTTACTTACATGTTGCACTATGGCGAGATTCTTAATGAATATTGTTTAGTACTAACACTGAGATGAAATTTGTGAATGTTTATAGTGAGGGACTTAGAAGCAGGGGAATATGGTAATTAAACTGAATCAACTGGGTTGCTAGGGTGGAACAATATGGCTGTATTCTTGGATCTAACATTTTGAAAAATCGTTTTTATGGTGGAATTTTATTAATTCAGGTCTTGGTAATACATGTTAAGTTTAGTTTTCCAGTTTCTTTTTTCCTGCTAAGTGATCTCACTGTGACTTTCCTAGAGTGTTTGAGGGATAATTTGTTTGTTTCCTGGCAATTTTGGATTGAGGGCAGCTGCTTCTTCAGAAATCTCAGTCTTGAAGATAACATTCAGAACTTGATCTCTAAAAGCTAATCTTTTGGATATGATCTTTACAGTTGTGGACCTGTAGGCAGATTCCAGACTGAAAGTTTCTTAGTCTTCCTGGAGCCCACTCTGAGTTTGAGGCCTCCTCGGGCTGTTTTGTGTCAGCATCCTTGAAGTTAGTGTGCACTTTCATGTGTCATTGAATGAAAAACAAAAACTGCTGCCAGTCATGGTGAACCCAGGAGAGTCTGTATGGATAGTGCTGCCACCGAGTGAGTTTCCATCTCTTGGTTCACTTACCTTTCCAGATTGTTGTCTTCACTCTTCAGAGATGAAATTCAGGGCTTCATGTTAGGTAAGAAGAGAAGCAGTGATACAGGATGGCAATAGGGAGACCCAGGGATTAGACTGTAGGCTCATTGGCTGGCATAGGAAGCTCTGTTGGTTCTCATGGACAGAGAGATTAAATAATCCTGGTGGGGAGGTAGACATCTGTGGTACCTCATTGTTAGGCGTCTCCAGGTGTACAGCACACCGCCTCATGGGTGTGGTGTGCCGACTGGCATTTTCCTTACCTGCTTTTGAGAATATCACAGGGATGGAATTAGGAAAGTAGCAGAAACTGGTGAGATTACATCTCTTGTTTCCCCTTTATCTACCTGATTTGGTCACTAGGTCAGCGGGGCTGGTACTACATGTCTCTAGAAAACTACGTTGGTTATTGTCTGGTGACTTGTTCTTCTCAGAGTGATGGTAAAAAGATTATTTCCTCTCATTGACTCCTGTGGTATGGAAGGACGAACATCCATTTAACTTCCTCGGCTCATCATTTTTTGAGGGGTGCTTCATTATCCTCCTCCCTCCCCCATATTCTTGGGTGTGTTTTTCCCCTTGCAGTCTCTGAAATAGCATTTGTCAGCTCTCAAGCAACTCAGATAGTTAGTCTTATGTGACTGTATCTGACTTTTAGAATTATTTTCTGCCTCCTTTTAGCTGATGGCAATTTAGAAGCTTAAATAATTTCAAAATGATTAAACCACAGACATTTTTAAGCAATCTGTTAGCCCTGTCTACTAGAAGTAGTAGTATTTGCCTGGTTTGACTGCTTTTGTTTTACACAGTAGCGTCCTTGGCCCTTACCTGTTGTCTCTTTTGCAAAATGTATCTCTGTTCTTGCTTTTAGCTGCACAGCCTTGTCCTTCTTCACACAGTAGTTGCTGTTTTCCTCACACACATGAGAGTGAGTCCTGCCTGTGTGACCTCTCCATCCTGTGCTCACTCACCTTGCAGCCCTCTGGGCATCACACTTGTGCCTTTCTGTGGCCTCGCTTTGATGCTCCCAGAGGATCTAGACATTGGTCTCTTTCTTTTGGTTTTCCTTTTGGATTCTTTTCCATATGGGTCTGCTGTAAACTCCTTTAAATTTTCTAGGATTGCCTAATACAGAATCTCTTTCACATACATTTAGGAAAGGAGGACTTCTCACAAGCCATGAGAGACCTGGGCCACGTTCCCTACTTCAAGACTCATGAAGTACTAATACATAATACAAACGCCAAACAGATTTATGCAATTTGTGGTATCTTCTTAACATTTCCTTTAAGTTGATGTTTTCACTTTCACATGGTATATAATGTGATATGATAGCGTGAGTCACATGATTTTATTCAAAATACTACTTCTGATATGTTTTGGTGCTATGATCCATCAGTGGAGCTGCAAGTGAAATTCAGTCCTATCATTGGATGGATTCCTGTGACTGGAGGATAGATATGATTTGCAGGGAGCATTAAAAGTCCAAATTTGTGACTTTGTGGCTATGTCATGGGCTAAGTAACTTGTTTACTTTCCCTGCGATTGTCACATTTCTAGGTACCTCGCCCACTTGGCTTGTTTTTCTGGCTGCTGCTCCACATCATACTTGCAGCCTTAAGGGATTCTTTCCTCTTGTAAAAAGTGAGCCTACCATTTGGTGGGTTTCAGAACCAGGCCCAGGCTCTGTGCCTCATTGTTAGTCCAGATAATGCTCCAGACATTCTGTTCACGTGACCTCTTGCACTTTGGAGACTTGTTCTTAACTTTTGGTACCCTCACCTGTTTCCTGAGGTGTGAAATGAATTCCTGCCTTTTGATACCTGAAACGCAACCTTCAGTTTGCACTCCCTTCCTCCTACTCGATTCTGATGAGATTTATTTTCGCGTGTTTGTCACTTTGTTCTACGTTTCTTTTGTACTTTATCAGTTCTTTTGGACTTGTTGTCCTCTTCATTGCTCATGCTTGTTGCTGTAAATCAACATTATGCCATTAACAAACTCACAGGTTACTAGGGCAATAGCTAGCCTGAGAGGCCTGTTCCTTTTCTGCAGGGTTTGTGTTTTCTGTTCTGTGCCTCTTTGAGAAAAAGAGACAAACAGATTATATGTCAAGGGAGCTGGTTTCTTAGGTGTCTTTTCTCACATGCAGCTGTTTCTTCCTAGAGGAACACCTTCTAGTTGGTCCCCCAGGACAGAAGGTGAGCTAATGGATGAGTGAATATAGCAGTGGGTGCTGCTGTGTAAAATGGATTAGCCTTAGGGCTTGCCTGAAAAGGGAGTTCTGAAACTCAAAGCCATTCTTCTGTTCAGTTCTTGGATCTTCTTTGATTTCAAGGAGGCAGAATTATCTCTGTCTCCCAACTGATTTGTTATTGGTCAATTGAGGCAGGTACCTAGACCAGCATTAATACATTTCTCAATAAATTTGGCTTATGATGGTGTTTTGGGCCAAAGTTGTGGTTGTTGTTAAACCAAAGAGCAGCAGTCCAGAAATTTCTTAAGAGAGATAATGAAACAGAATCTGCTGTTTTCTCTTCCTCTGTTTTCTTGCCTGTCACCTCTACATTCCTGAGGTTGGAGCTGGGACCTCACACTAGAGCCCTCTTCCCGGGAAGCATAGGGAGGGAGCTTCTGAATGTGTAATTGGTGAGGAATGAGGGATCTAGAATCAGATGAACTAGGTCTTCACTCGAGCTGACCCACTGTTTCTCTGTGTGGTCTTGGGCAATCTACTTGACCTCTCTGAGCTTTTCTTTCCTCATCTTTAAAACTGGGGGAATTGGAGCCATTTTTAAAAATTTACTATGAAAATTAAATACAATAATAAATAAATATAAAAGCAAAGCGAAGAGCCTGGTGTATAAAATGTTAGTTACTTTTCATGTTGTTTAGAGTACCTAATAAGATACTCTACCATTTGCTTAATTCTGTACCTCAACTGTGTGATGTTTAATAGAAAACTTTGTGTTTGGAAATCCAGAATGGAAGACTGATGAGGAGAATACTGGGAACCTCCTTGCCCCTCCTGTACAGTGTTCAGTAAACCAGCCAAAGAGGAATGAGAGACAGGTGCCAAAGCAATTGGAGATAATTCGATCAGATCCCCTCTATGTGGCTATGTTTTTAGAATTTTTAGGACTTAAGGATTGAACTCATTTCTCTAGAAGACCATTCATGGCTCTCCACCCCAATGTCAAGATCTTATAGGTCTTGCATTTCTCCTCCTCATTTGACTGCAATCTGGCATTGTGAATTTTATATTTGTTTTCATCTTATAAATATTCCATGGAGCTTTTGGATTCATGTGTTTTGGAAAACATCCTTTTGTTCACTTTCCTTTCAGAGCACAGTAGTCTTTTCTCTCTAGAAGTCACTGTAGGGCAAGTCTCCAGGATTGCTGGGTGTCCATGACAAGGTGACAAGCATGGGTGGCTTGATTGTGGGGTGGCTTGATTTGCACTAGTGTAAAAATTATATTGATAATTAAATTATCCTTTGGTATAGAAGCCCAAATGTTTTTTTCCTCTTAAAACTATTTCTGGATGTATAAACTCATAGTCATATGGAAGTGTTAAAGTCACTGAATGAGATTTTTCTAGACAGATGCCTCCTCAGAATCTGGGTTCCTTTGGTTGTGCTTAAGCTGGTTATTATTAAATAGTTCTGTAGTGGTGCTTTGAAAAGCGACTGAGTATCCACCAAGGAATGGTTTATGTGTGACTAGAAACTGGGTAGGTGGAGCAACTTTATGTTAAAACAGGTATTTGTCATTTTTTCAGAGATAATTTCTCTTTCTCTTTCAGTCTGTCAGGCTCCCTGATTTATAATGTCTATATAACATCCTATATTTTTCCCTAGCACTTGTAATTGTGACAGTTATGATTATTTCTGAAGCATTTTACTATACAAAGATTTTAAGTTCTTGAGGGTCAGGGTCAGTGTTCACGTCTCTGTGTCTAGCAGATCACAAAGGATCTGGAACATAGTAGGACTTTATATACACATTTATTACATATTGACTGAGTAGAAAGTGTGAGCACTTTTCCTTTTTTACCTACAGTCATTCTTGAAAAACTCCCAGTATTTCAGTTAGGATTGAATTGGATGCATGGAACGGAAACCTGACTACAGTGACTTAATCCGGAGGTTGGCAAACCATTTTTGTAAATAGCCTGATGGTAGTGCAGGCTACACAGTCTGTCACAACTACCCAGTTCTCCTGTGTACCATACTAAATGCTTAAATCAACAGGCATGACTATGCTCCTATAAAAACAGGCTCCAGGTATGGCCCACAGGTCACAGCTGTAGTCTCCTGCCTTACTCAAGTGAGGGAAGCGGTCTAAAAGTAGACCCTCCAAGGATGGCACAGCTAGTTAAGGGGTTCTTCCAAGATGAGACTTCTAGACTTCTTCATGCTTGTCAGTCTACCACCTTTGTTATATGCTTTTTTTTCTAATAGTCACAGGTTGCCCTGCAGCATTAGACATCAAAGTTATAGGAAGAAGGTAAAAGAGCAAAGTACAAAGATATCTGTGCTCTCCAGATTTTGCCTCTTTGTAAAGTGAAATATATCTTCCTTATTTGCCTTCTTTCTTTGAAGGAATGTCTATCTACATCTCATTGGCCAGGACCTTGTTTAGGGCTACTTGCAATGATAAGAGAGCCTGAAATGGAAAATATTTTAATGAAGCACACTGCTGTCCAAACAAAATTGAGGGCCTGGTGTTGAGGAAGAACAGTGACTAGAGATGGCATAAGTGACTGGCTGGGTCTACTGTGGTCTACTGTGCTATGTAGGTTTTCAGTTTTCTTTTGTGGGGGGGCTGGGGGGGTGAGGTGATGAAAGTTTAAACATTCTTTTAATTTCAATTTTTTCCCATCTTCCCTTCCCCTTTGGCAACCATCAGTTTATGCTATATATCTATGGGTGTGTTTCTATTTTGTTTTGTTTATTCATTTCCTCTTTTTTTAATCCCACATATAAGTAAAATCTCATGGTATTTATCTTTCTCTGTCTGACTTTTTTGATTTAGCATAATACCCTTTAGGTCCATCCATGTTGTCACACATTGCAAGATTGCTTTCTTTTTAATGGCTGATTTCTTTCTTTATTCTTTCTTTCTTTTTTAATGGTACATACATACAATGTTCCATTTTTCCAGTCCTTAGTTATCCATTCATCTATTGATGAATATATAGGTTGTCTGCATATCTTGGCTGTGGTAAATAGTGCTGCGGTGAACATAGGATGCATATATGCATTCAAATTAATGTTTTTGTTTTCTTTGGATGAATACCTAGACGTGGAATTCCTGGGTCATATTGTAGTTCTGTTTTTAGTTTGTTGAAGATCCTTTATACTGATTTTCATAGTGGGTGCACCAGTTTACATCCCCAATAGTGCCTGAGGGTCCCCTTTTCCCCACATACTCACCAGAACTTATTTATTGATTCTTTTGATGATAGGTGTTCTGACAGGCTGATATAATATCCTCTTGTGGTTTTATTTTGCATTTCCCTGATGATTTGTGGTGTTGAGTATCCTTTCATATGTCTGTTGGCCAACTGTGTCCTGTTTGGAGAAGTGTCTATTCAGATCCTCTATTTTCACATTGGTTTTTTTGTATCTTTTTGGTGTTAAGTTGTATGAGTTGCTTATATATTTTAGATATTAACCCCTTATCAGGTATATCATTGGCAAGTATCTTCTCCTATTCCATAGATTGCCTTTTCATTTTACTGATCGTTTCATTCACATTTTATTTTGATAGAGTCCGATTAAATTTTTTTCTGGTATTGCCCTTGTCTGAAGAGACATATCCAAAAAGATATTGCTAAGACCAATATCAAAGAGTTGTTTACTACCTATATTTTCTTCTAGGAGTTTCAAAGTTTAAGTCTTACATTTGTCTTTAATCCACTTTGAGTTTATTTATGTATATTGTATAAGAAGTTGGTCCAATTTTATTTTTTTGCATATATTTTTCTAGTTTTCCCAATACCATTTATTGAAGGGACTGTCTTTATACCATTTTATACTCCTGTCTCACTTGTCATAGATAAATTAACCTTCTAAGCAGGGATTTGTTCCTGGGCTCTGTGCTATTCCATTGTTCCATACATGTTTTTGTGCCAGTATCATACAGTTTTTATTGCTATAGCTGTGTAGTATAGTTTGATATTGCCCACTTTATTCTTTCTCAAATCTTCTTTGGTTGTTTGGGGTATTTTGTGGCTCCACAGAAATTCTAGGGCTAGTTGTTCTAGTTCTGGGAAGAGTACCATTGGTATTCTAATAGGGATGTGTTGAATTCATATATTGCTTTAGGTACTAAAGGCATTTTAACAATATTAACTCTTCTAATCCATGAATATAGTACATTACTCTGTTTATTTGTATCTTCTATTTCTTTCTTCAGTGTCTTACAGTTCTTAGAGTATAGGTCTTTCACCTCTTTGGTCAAATTTACTCCTAAGTATTTTATGTTTTTGATGTAATTGTAAATGGGCATGTTTTCTTAATACTCCTTCTAATCATTTGTTATTTGTGTATACAAACACAAAGAGTTTTTGTATACTGAATTTGTATCTGACAATTTTACTAGTTCTAGTTCTAGTAGAATGTTTTTTATTAGTTCACTTATTAGTTCTAGTAGATTTTTGTTTTTGATTTTATATGTATAATTTCATGTGACCTGCAAAAAATGGGAGTTTTACTTCCCCATTTTTGATTTAGATGCATTTTAATTATTTTTCTTATCTTACTGCTGTGGACATGACTTTCAGTACTATGTTGAATAGAAATGGTCAGAGTGGGCATCCTTGTCTTGTTCAGGATCTTAGAGGAAAAGCTTTCAGCTTTTCACTATTGAGTATATCAGCTGTATTGTGCTATAGTTTTAAAATTTTCCACCTTCTCCACTTTTCCCACCAACTACTTTCTATTCAGGGTTAGTTTTGTATTAACAAGAAGTACTGGTTAATTGCCCACTTGGCAGTTTCAAATCTCAACTATTTTACTCACTGTTTTTATGACACCGACCTCCGTTTTCTCAGCTTTAAAACGGGAAACTAGAGTAGCACCCGCTCTGCAGTTGAGAGGAGTCATGAGAGAAGGTAAGGGGGCTGAGCATGGTGCAGCACATGGCAGACACTCGGTGAGTGCCGCATGTCATCATTACGACTATTGTGAATGTACAACTTATATTTTTATCTTCACTTGCTCTTTCTAAGACAGATATATTTATAAAAACAAGAAAATAAAGGAGTAATGAATATAAACTTTATGACTGATGTAAAGTATGAGGAAGGATTGGTGCAGGAGTGTCTCTCTGTTGTCATAGGCATTCCACAAGAGTGTGAATTTTTAAAAATACGACCTTGCCTGATTAGACAGCACAGTTCATGTAGACAGCAGTAGAACTATTAAAATCCAATTCCTCAAATACTAACTATGGTTACATCCTCTCAGTAGCTATTGAAATTCCCAGCTTTCGTGGCATAGCATAGACTAGGTTTAGGTGATTTATTTTACTTTTTAAACATATTTAAATCTCTCTGGGCTGATATTTCACATGAGGGAAACTCTGACTCTGTCAAAGGCTGAGTTCCCTCCTTGCTGTGTACACAGCTGAAACCTCAGTGTTTTATCTCTCCGTACCCTGATCTGTTCTAAGCTGTGGTATGGATAGAAGTATTCTCAAGAACAGGAGAGTGAGAAACACTGACCCCAAATGCTCCTTGCTGAATATTGCTGATTTTAAATGAGTCTCTTTTGGGGTTTCCTTAACTCTTTCAGACACTGTGTCAGAAATCCTTTCTCAGGTGTATGGGCATGTTTTACATTTGCTTTACAAGGGCTAGCCATTTGCGAATGGAATCCTGAGGACTCCCAAAAAGTCAGTAATGAAACTCAAGATTTACTAGGTCAAATCAGGAAAGCCAGAACCTTATTGAGAGATTACTTAGAAGGTTTATTTCTCAAACCAGTCACAATACTGGAGTAACCACCCAAGTGTCATTTTTAAAGAGCGTAAGCCAAGCCTCAAATTATCAGAGCCCTAGCGGAAATCTCTTCTCTGAATCCATTACACAGGAGATGAGCTGGCTAAATACCGAGGACTCTCCCATTTAGACTCTGACCCTCACTCAGCAAGGGGAGTGATTTGTTTCCCACATTGGTTTTGTGCCCACCTTTTTTGCGAACATTTTAATTTAAAAGAGACAGTGATTAATGATGCTTTTGATTTGCAGACTTTTTTTTTTCTTTTAAAGGACAGCCTCTTTCTTTTCTATATAAATTTGATGTTGGAAGTAAACCATGAGTATAAAAATTATATTGCTTATATATTTCTAGGTGTGGCAGGTATATCCCAACCCTCTTTTCCTTACTCCAAAGTTATGGTGCAGGCTGGGCTTATATCAATTTTTTAGTCTTAGTATTCAATGTCTGTGATATAGTAGGGATTTGACAAATACTATTTGTTGAGTGAACCAGTAGATAACTCAGTTAATAAATGATAATAATAATCAGGACTTGGGTAAAGGGCAGATCCAAAAGTGTATCTCCAGATAACTTGTGTACCTTCTTATTGAGAAATGAATATTCTATAGTCTCTGCATTTGGGATTTATTTTGAACTTGTGATGATCCAAGTTAAAGTAGTTCATGATAGGAAATCTTTCTGCCTGTGTCCCCTGAAAACAGCATTAGTATTTCTTGCTTGGACAGTAAAGCAAGCCTCTAAGAGGTAAAGTCATCTTGAAGTCTGTGAATATTTTTACAGTCATTCTAGACTACTTCTCAGTAACATAGCTTTAATGTCTGTAGAGCCTGTAACCTGTCCTGCTATTCTGTGTTGCTTTAATAGAGGGTGTGTATATGTCAGAGTTCAATAAAGGGGAAGAATACCATATTAATCACAGCATTACATCAGATCTTAGGAAATGTAGATTTTATTTTCATATTTTGGTCTAATTGTTAAATAAAAGTGTTTTTATGTGATTTACCATTTTGTTCATTTTTATATTTTCCTAATATGTGAAAGTACAAGAATTAGTCATACTTTCACATTGCAGAACTAGAAATTACAGTTTAAACAACAAAGATTTTTTATTAATGTATTTCTATTGTGTTATAAACAGTGATAATTTACTAAAAGTGACATTATTCATATAGGCTTATTAAATATAGAATAAGACTAAAACTTAGTGTGCTTAAGATAATTACCATGACTATATGGAAGCTTTGCAAGAGACCTGTATTACTTTAAAAATTATAAATGGTAGGTTGTATAATACCTTACCCTCTTATCTTTATCTATATTTATTATCAGGGGCTCTTTCTGTTCTACTTAATGTAGCTGGGAAGCTCCTGCTTAGTTTTAAAGGGTGCCCAAAAGAAGGAAATGCTGTTAGTGGTTTAACAATTTCCAAAATTTATTAGCAGTGTGTGCTTAGCAGAAGGGCAGACGGTGATATACCTGAATTCTAATTCAAATTTTGCCTGTAACCCGTCATGTCTGTTCTCCTCTGTTGGTTAATAGATAGGAAGGTGGAGGCTAGTTACACTTGATCCTCTGAAGGTCCTTCCTTCCTCTAGCAGGTTAGAGCCCCTGACAGTGGTCACAGGGTTACCAGTGGGGCTTCCTCTGAGACACATTCTGACAGGTGAGGGGCAGATTTCATTTCAAATTTAAGGTTACCCAGAGATGCTACTCAGTGTCAGGTTTCTACTTTAAAGCACATCCTTGTTTATATTTTCAGTATGGAAATTAAGGAAATCAACTGAATTATAATTTTGATTCTCAAGAGTCTTTTCATCCTAACCACCCATGCAGGCCATGCCCAAATCTCATGTCATATTATAACTATTTTGCATTGAAATTGTGCTTTTACTTTGAATTTTAGTTTTATTTCCACCCCAAATAGTGGGTTAAAAAATTGTTCCAAATATTAAACAAAAATAAGTTAGAATTACATACAGTATTTAAGAATGCTTAACAGACTGTCTAAAACTGCAAAACACAAACACGTATAGTAGTTGAAAATGAACTACCAAATAAATTTATGGACAAAACATAGCCAACAGGGCACTCTGCTTAAACCACAACAAGAAAGCATGGTGTGCTAATTTCTTCTCTGCATCCCCTCTACTTTCTATAACCATTAGAAAGTGTCCCTCGCTAGTCCCCTGTTGCTTCTCCTTCACCTCACCTTCCACCTTCTCTGCCTACTTGGGTGCATCCTGAGCCTCTAGCAGGACTCCCTCCACCCCCTATCCCAAGTTGCTTGTCCTGATGGGCTTCAAACATAACTAGCAGGCTGAGTCCACACTGTAAAGTACTTCCCACAGTGTCTGTTGGTTAGCACATGGTTCTGTGATAGATGCCTTCCCATATTTAGATATTTTATTAATTTGTAGGCATTTTTGTTTTATGAAAAGCTGTCCACAAACCATCTAGTCCATCAGTAGAAAATTGTCAGTTGACTAGAGTCAGCACCTCTTACTGGATGCGGTAGGGTTCAGTTTTCTTTCAACATAAGATCACTGAATTGGGAATTTAGTCATGTGGGACCTTAGGGCTCATTCTTCACCCTCCTTCACAGAATGCATGGGAGTTTGGGAAAGGATAGGAAGCAGGACAATTCCAGTATCTTGGCAGCTTGAATGATGTGACCAGCTTGTCACTGTCACTGCCAAAATCACTAGTCCCCACACATTTTTCGGTCCTCACATCAGTGTGCTGAGATGAATCAGATGGACCTAGTGTATATGGTAGATAATAGGAAGAAGGAGAACAATAGGAATACTAGCAGGTCACATTTATGCAGCACTTTGCGTGTGTCAGGAGCCATTCTGAATCCTTTATGTATATCTTCTCTTTTAGTCCTCCTAACAACCTTATTAAAATACACTGCTCTGGGCCCCATTTAATAGATAATAAAGCTAAGACACAGGTAGGTGAGGTAGCATCTACAGTGTCACACAGTGGTATATCTTTTAAGCCAGGGCCGAACACCTGGGCTCTTCCAATTTCTCCTGGAAGCCTTTGAATGTCATATTCTCTCATGAGGCAGCTCAGACAGGGCTGTTGTCTGAAAGGGTTTTCAGTGGTCGAAATTTGTGGATGTTATCAGTGATAGTTTTAGACACAGAACCATTTCAATTCAAAAAAATTTCCAGACTTCTCTAATCAGAGCTCCCCCTTTCCCTCCATTCCCCTCCCACATCCTTCCTGTTGCCAAGCCCTGTTTATTTAATCTCTAAAGTGTCTTTACTGCTCTCTGGCCTTCTTTCATTGCCTTTCCAGATGTAGGATGGAGACTTGGCTTCTCAGCATGGCCTTCTAATTCTTCGTTCCCAGGCCCCATTCTGTCTTCCATTCTTCTAGTTGAGACTTTCACAGAATAACCACTGGGTGCCTTTTGTGGGACTGGCCCTGTCCTAGAGGTTCAGGATAGACATAGGAATGTTTGATTCCAACTTGGTCTTTGGCCTCGTGGAGCTTACATCAGAGCACTGATTCTTTCCTTTTCTGTCCTGCCCTTGAACTTGTGCAGCTGTGGGACTGCTTCCTTCAGCTTTAGATGCCAATCTGCCTGTCTGTGCCCCCATACATAATAACATCCTACTCATCCTTCAAGGCTCGGCTCACATATCATTTCTGTGAAGGCTGTGTGACTCACTCCTTTGTCTGGGCTTCCACAAGTGTGTGTTTGTATTTCATTATAACCTTTGTTCAGATCTGCTTTCTATTTTATTTTGTTCTTTTCAGATTTGAAAGCCACATATTCTTGCCTGAAGGTAAGAACCTATATAATTCGTTTCAGTATGTCTCAGAGCACACTAGGTAGAGAGTGGGTGCTCCACAGATTTGTTTAGCATAGTGATTATTTTGTTAAGGGCCTGCTGTGCATCAAGGCTGCTAGATATTTCATTTGTGTGTGTGTGTGTGTGTGTGTGTGTGTGTGTGTGTGTGTGTGTATTCAGCTTTGCTCCTGCTGATGAATTTATGAGTTGCAGTTACGATTATTGTCCAGCTTACAGATGAGAAAACTAAGGTCCAGGAAGATTATGTAACTTGGACAGAATCACATAGCTGCTAAGTAGAAGGGCAAGACATTTGCACTCGGTGCTGCCTGACCCTAAAGCCCACCTTCTTTTCACCATGATTATGATACCTCAGAAACACACAGTACTGATTGCTATGGCTCCTTGAAGTCAATATTAAGGATGCACATCTCTTCAATTAATACTCGCATGACTCAATTTTTTCATCTTCTCTCATCTTGGAAGCTTTCTCTTTGAACCCACCTCCTCTTTTACCCATTCTGTATTTTTAATTTTTATTATTGATTGATTGATTGATTAGAGAGAGAGAGAAATATTGATTTGTTGTTCCACTTATTTATGCACTCATTGGTTCTTGTATGTGTCCTGACCAGAAATTGAACCTGCAACCTTGGCGTACTGGGGTGATGATCTAACCAGCTAAGTTATCTGGCCAGGCCCCCACTGGGTATTTCAGGGGAGAATGGAAGAGTTTACAGGAATAAATATAAAGGACACATGGACAAAAACAAGGGGGTTGGAGATGGGAGGGAGGTGGAGAGGGATGTGTGGGTGGGCTGGGATGGGAGTAAAGGACAGAAAACTATACTTGAACAATGATTAAAATAAAATAATAATAATAATAATAATAATAAATAAATAAACCAAAAACAAACAAACAAAAAACTGGAAGGAAGATTTCTTATTTGCAGATTTGGACACTGGTCTTTTTCAAATGACCATTGGCCAAAATTTTGTGTTGAATTTAGGAGTAGCCATATATATCATAGGACCACGATATCACATATTATGAGTGATACTGAGCATGGGTTCAATAGGCTCAGCTTCCCTCTGTGAACCAAGGTCAAGCAAGGATCTCCCCATAATATTGGTTGAGGTTTTTTAGTTGCAAGCAACCCCTGGCCATCTTAAAGGAAAAGGATTTATTAAAGGAATAGCTTGTAGCTTACAGAATGCATGGAAGTTTGGGAAAGGATAGGAAGCAGGACAATTCCAGTATCTTGGCAGCTTGAATGATGTGACCAGCTCGTTGCTGTCACTGCTGAAATCACTAGTCCCCACACATTTTTTGGTCCTCACATCAGTCTGCTTAGATGAATCAGGCATAGTGTATATCCTGTATATACCCCATGGCTATAAGAATACTGGGGACTTTCACTGAGGAATCCCACCCTGCATGCAACAGTGAGGGATGGGGTGGGGTAAGGTAATTCTCCAAAGGAAATTGAACTGAGAATGGATTCTGGATAGCCACCCAAATTCAACAAATCCTAGACATTCCTGAATTCTATATGAATAGCAGAGTTTATTAAAAAGAGGTACAGAGTTTTGCTCTGTAAATGAAGTACCACCTTTTGTAGCTTTAGCCTTCGTTTCTGACCAGCATCTTGACTCTGTCATTGATGATATTAGGAAAAGTTTCAGCTTTGTACCACAAGTTTGATGAGCCTACCCTCACCGTGCATGGCTTTATCTAATAGTTTAGTCACTGGGAAAGATGTAATAATATACCCAGACCTGTAGCTAGCTTACAACTGAAGTCTTTTCTCCAACAAGTCTTAATAAAGACCTCAAGTCTTAATAAAACCTGAGTTCTAAAAACCCATCATTGAATAATAAAAGAAATAGAGTAAGTGCACAATTCATGAGATTAATGTAGAGCAAGTAGACAACTTCTTTCCCATAATATTTACTTTTATATCCTACTTTATGGGGGTGCTGCTTAATTTCATGTTCAATTACTTTAATTACTTCTTGCATGTAGTTTGTGGGAAAGTTTAGATTTTCCATCATCTAAAAGATGGGTTACTTGAGTTTTGTTTCAGACCCTGTTAAAATTAGTATATAATAAAACCCAGTGTGTAAATTTCTCATTTTTCACCTCAAAGGACTGTTTGTTAAAATAGAATCAGTTTTTCCAAGGAAATTTTATCAGACTTATAAGTCCAATTAGTTGAATGCATTTCTTCTGCTAATAAACAGAGAACCTTTACCTTGAAAGCATCTCTATACTAAATTCCAATAATTCATTGTTTCCTTGCCTCAAGAGATCAACCTATAAATGACACGGGAATACAAAATAAGTTTATTAGCCTAAAAGGAAATTGTTAGGATGGCAAATTCAAGAGGATAAAAGTGAAGAAAGGTTATAAAATCTAAATTTAAATATTGAATATATGTTAGATATTGTAAAACAAAACAAAACACAATTTTAAAGGGATAGGCTAATTCTCCCCTGCCCCAAGGAAAACATTTTTGGTAGCAGATATTAGGTGTTCGCAGTTGCATTCATTTGTTTGTTGCACATAAGAATGATGCAAGACATTAAGGGGCTAATATGTACTTACCTAAAAAACTCTTGTGCTTCTGATTTAAGAGTTTGTTGCAGGTGCGGTAGGATCTACAAGCCATGTTGGACAGTGCCTAGTTTGACTTTTGCCTACCTTTTGATTTGCCTCATGGTCTTTAGGTCCGTGGTTAATTGTAGGAAGATTTTGGTCATGAAACCATGACAAGCCCTTGCAGGAAGGAAGAGGAGTACAGTTTCTTCCAAGAGCATTTGTTAGAGATAGAAGTGACCACTGATGCACTGCTTCACCCCAGGGGGCGCACTGGTTCTCAGTGTGAGTCGGTTCTAATCCCCCTTCAAGTTCAGCCTCAGTTGCTATGAGCTTCTCAAGCTGATGCTCACAAGGGTTTCAGATGTGGAGATGCTGGGCACTTTGTCCAGTTCATCACTGAGAAATGCTTTCTTCTCTCTGTAAGATATGGGAGATTTGACCCAATAGAAGAGATAGGAATGTGGTTTTCCTGTTAGTCTGTAGATAAGCTCTGCCACAGTGGAAGATGCAGGTGAAGATGGTTTAGGCAGAAACTGTGGGAATCCAATGTATAAATGACAAGAAAGAAAACGTTCAGGGCAAATCGTAAAGCTCTCTTCAGTGTGTAGTTGAAATTCACCTTCTCTAGTATTTTTGCACAAGATTGAGAATAAAAATGACTATGATTGATGAAGCATTCAGTGTGTGTCTAACTGTAAGTCGGACTAGAGGGACTTTTAAATCACCCAAATGAAAGATTGCATTATCATGAACATTAATATGTAACAGTTAAGTGTGTCATTGCTTATCATAAGTCTTCGCATTCACAGGGCTGATTGAGGCCAGCCAACCAAAAAAGAAAAACTGTTTAGCAAACACTAGTTCACAGAGCCTCCATGAAGGAGGCCAGCCAGCCCAGTGGTCATGATTCTTACTGGGTTATTTATTTTTGTGTTCCCAACTCATATGTACATTTTAGTCACATCCATGGGGGATTTAAAGATGCCTCCTCTGAGATATTATGAGGAAGAGAAACCAAGGGAAGAACTTATAACTGGTGAGAAGAGGAAGTTAGGGAGGAGGAAAAATAGTGAAGAGTAACTTATTAAGGTCATAGAAGTGAGGTTAATGAAATGTTTAGAAAAAGTTTTATTTCTTACAGATTTGTTGCCATTTACATAGTTGCAAAATTATCAACTGTTGGAAAACCATTTCAAGAATTTAGAAATTGAATTGTTCTTACCTTTTTTATCTTTTGAAAAGTAATACCTTTTTTTCAAAATTACATAAGCAGTACATGCCTATAGCAGAAAATTTGACCTATAAATAAACATTTAAAAAATTGAAATTATCTATGTTCTCAACTCACAGAAATTTGGTAAATAGAAAGGGTATCCTTACATGTATAACATGTGAAAATATATTTATATATTTGTATTAATATAAATGTTAATGTTACATATTTTTGATTGCTTTCAATGAGTACATACTTTTCTGTCTTTTTTATCCATTGACACTTTATCTTTATATCTACTCTATCATCAACTCAAGCTCAGTACAATTTTAGTGAATTAATTCATTGATATTTTGAAAAATTGCAGTAAGTACATAATAGCAGAATTAAATCTTTTGAGTTATTTGTATTAGGAAGAAAGATGGGAAAACCAAGGGAGAAGCATTTACTGATTACCTAGTGCATGTAAAGTACCAGGATAGGCACTTTAAGGTAACTTTGCAATTCATTTATTATACTGTGTACTAGGTGGGAACTTTGGCATATATCATTTTATTTAATTCTCACCACAACTCAAAAAGTTTAGCTATTTCTATTACTTCCACATTGCAGATGGGAAACCTGAGGCTCAGAGAGGTCAAGCTCTAGTTACTCAAGATCACACAGTCAGCAATTATAAAGCCAGATTGGCTAATGGTTCCTAACTACTGTAAGCTGAATAGCACCCTGTCTCTTCCCACTCCCACACCAGTGTATATACCACATGCATCCATGATGCTAACCAACCCCCAGTATTTCCAAACCACTTTCTTCTAACCTATGTTTCATTTGTACAGTTTCCCTGGAATTTTTCCTTTACCTTTTTCTCCCCTCTGCTGTTAAAACATTGGGTGAATGGGCAAGCACTATGTGATTGCAGGCCTTGTTCCATTCCATCCATATCATAGAGACAGACTCCTTTGCCTGCTCATGACAGTAACTTTAGTGTGGGTGCTGCTGTTGTCTCTCAGGGACCATCCAAGTCTATTCAGGATGAGCCAAGGAGATCTTTCTTAAGCTACTGCTGCAGTGCCTACGTTCCAAGGTTCAGCTCTCTGGACTGTGGGTGGCCTGTGTGCCCTGGGCCCAGCTTTCTGCTATTATGTCTTGGAGCAAGACCTGTGTATCATTCAAGTGGTGCTATTCACATTGGCAGTTGGGGCCACACCATGTAACCATTTCCCCACCGTATTGACTAACGTTTCTGTTTCACCTCTTTCTGCTTCTATTACTTCTCAAAAATTGGGAAGATCATTGTACCTCCCATGTAGAGCTAGTGGGTGAGGGTAGTGAGAGTGAGCTACATTAGTAAAAGCCTTGCACAGGGTTGAGGTGCAGTTGGTATGCTAAGTGATGGTGTTCTTCTTCAAGGATCCTTTAAAAATTGAGAATAACTTTCTTCAGTGACAGGCTCTTAAGTGAGGAGGGAACCTTCTTAGATAACAGGAAAATTGACTAATCCCACTTTGATTAGTTTACTTCCCTCAAGGAAGTGATTTTTCTCTTGTCATTCCTGGGATTTAGGCTATATCAATTAGCAGGTATTCACTAATTAGTAACAGAAAAACTCACCAATAGTGGTTAAAAACATAAGGATATTTATCCTTTACTTGCTCGGATGTCTAAAGTTAGTCAGGACTGGTTAAGTGCCTGAATAATATCTGATTGCTGGGTTGGCATATCTATGATTCTTTTAGCTTTTCCCTCATGACCACAGATAGCTGCTAAAGGTCCAAGTATTACCTTCCTTCATAGCTGCGTTTAGAGGAAGGAAGGAAGTCAGAGAGGGAAAAGGAAGAGAAGGGCAGGGAGAGAAAGAGAGAGGAGAGAAAAAGAGGCTTTTTTGAGTCCTTTTCATCTGATCAAAAAGGAAAAATATTTTCAAGCAATTCCCCCTTGTATCTTTGGGCAAGACCTAAGTTAGATGTCTATCCCTAAATGCAGAGAAAGCTGGGCGAGGGAACATATCCTTCTTTTTGCAGTTTAAAGAGTAGGACGAGGGGCAGAAAGAATAGGGAATGACTGTTGATGGACTGTCTAGCACTGTCTACATGTGGAGTAACACTTTTTACTTGACCAGCTAAGGTCAACCCAAAATCTAGATTGTGCCTAGCAAAGGATCTGAACGTCATTATTTTAGTATTATTTGGAATGACAGTGGATTCCCAGTTTATAGCTAAAGCTGAAATTTCTTGGTATCAAGAGAGGGCGGGTAACTCAGAGTTCTGTGTTTACTTTGTTGCTTCCTCATCAGGCTTTACCCCATCACAAGCTCCCTGTATTATCACCCAGGAAATATTTTATAGATGGCTCAGCTTATTGCTCAGAGCCATCGTTCTAGATGTTTCACACCCTGCATACAGTATTGGGGGTGATTACCCTTCCCCCCAAAATGATGATCTTTGCTTCTGTGTTTGCTCATGTGAAAGATACATCTGACAACTGTGATGTATTTGTAATACGGTGCTACTGGTTTTGTAGTCTGTCTGTTGCATCAACACTAATCTTCCTCCCTAAGCTGAAAAATTCATCCCACTTGGATTTACAGGGAAGAGCTACATCTGACATGTGTTGTCTGGAGTTTGCAGGGGTAGAACAGAGTAGAGGAATGTCACTGTCCAAGAAATCTTTCATAATTCACTCGTTCTGAATGGTAGGAGTTAACTCATATAGGGAGAGCTGAGCGAGCACTGTCTCGAGGAGAAACCATGTCTCTGAAGTCCCAGTTTATATGTAGTATGTTGTGAAGAGAGTAGCAAGTACGTTTTCTGAGGAGGAAAACAATTGTTTTATAAATGGCTCCTTATCTCAGGCTTGATTCTAATCCTCAAGCATAAATCTCTCATTGAATTATTTATTTAAATAAATCCACAATTCTATTCAAAGCTGTGGTTACAATTTATGTAAAAATTAGTTGACATTTTTTATAAAAATTAAAAGAGTAAGAATGGAATTTTTTAAAGAGTTATGACCAAAACCACTAAACTTCAGAGATTTTATTGATTACATATGAGAAGAAAATAATTTTTAATTAAAAATAATATATAATTTTAACTATATATTAAACTCTCTAATTGGAAACCAAATATCCATCTGCTGAGGATCGGATTTTCATGAGTATGGAAATTTGGTGGCATTTCTAAACTACATGGTCCATGTGTGTGACTATTATATTTAAATGAGATAAAATTACATAAATTTAAGCATTTTGTTTCTGGCCCTGGTCAGGTAGCTCAGTTGGTTAGAGTTTCATTGTCCCCATACAACAAGGTTGCAGGTTTGATCCTTAGTCAGGGCACATACAGGAAACAACCAGTGAGTGAATAAATAAGCAGAGCAACAAATTGATGTCTGTCTGTCTGACTGTCTGTCTCTTTCTGTCTCCCCTCTCCCTCTTCCTTCCTCTCTCTCTCTAAAAATCAATAAATAAAAATTTTTAAAAAGAATTTAATTTCTCTGTTGTACTAGCCATATTTCAAGTGCTCAGTAGTAGCTAATGAATGCTGCATTGAACAGGACATCTCTATCATCATAGAGAGTCCTACTGGGCAATGTTTCTCTACATGAATCTACCAGAAGTGCTTTTCCCCACCAGGGATCATTTGGCAATATCTAGAGACATGTTTGGTGGTCACAACTGGGGTGGTGGTGCTGATGGCATCTAGATATCCTGTAAAGCATCCTAGCCTGAAATATAGTTAGTAATTGGGTTGACAGATTGTATTCCCCGGGGTGGGTAGACCTCTGGGGTCCTCAGCTCCTCCGCTGGAGTTTTAAAGCAACTCTCACTACCCAAATTTTTGGTAGCCTATATTTTGGATAAAATATGAGTTTAGAGTAGGGTTAAAACTTGAGGTTAAGTATAGAAAAGACTTGTCCCAAGTCCTGTGGCCCTAGTTAGAGGCAAGGGAGGATTCTTAGGGCTACAGGGGAGTCCACTTGATGCTCAGTGTTGTTTCCTCTCCTTTCTCTGCCTTCTCCTCTACTCATTGGCCCTGGCCTTATAGACTCAGTTTTGGAGTAGGCTGGGTTGTCCTCCTCCCCAGGCCAGCATGGGGAGCCAGGACATCAGTGTGTGCAGCCAGGGCTCATACTGACAGTTCTTGGCAGCAGGTGGATGGATGTCAGTGTTACAACCAGAGCTGGGCTGAGATCTGGACTCTGCCACTTAGCTTTTGTGTAGCCAAAAGCAAGTTACTTATCTTCTCTGAGTGTCAGTCTCTTGAGTTATGAAATGAAAATAGTTAACGGTATGCATCTTATAGGGTTAGTTAAAGATTAAATGAGAAAATGCATGTAAAGTGATTAGTATAGTCTTTGGCAAATTAAGAATAACATCATTGGTTGTTTTTATTGTTATTGTTTGGGTTTTATTTGTGTGATTGTGGTTACTAAGCCCAAGAAAGTCTGGCTCTATTGATCTGGGGTCCTTTCCTGCCTGTGGAGGAAATCTGGGCCCTGGTTTGCTAATCTGGGTAGGCTAGAGTCAGGGCTAAACCTCTTCCCCCTCAGCTGAAATGTCACTCTACAGACGCTTTCTCTTCAGCTCACTTGAATAGGCTCCCCTCCCCGGACCCTGTTGTTGATTTATCCCTGACTTCTGCCTGTCTCCTCCATAGAATATGGTCAATTTCATGACTATATGTTTGTGTGTGTTTAACTTGTTATTTATTCTTCTAGACTTGGAGTTGGTATTAGGCACTAAGGATTTAAGAATTAATGGCATATTAGAATGAAAAACTGAACTCATGAGAATACAGAAAGGAAAGGTTATGGCAAAGTAAAACAGACGAGTTTGTGTGCCTACTGACCTGATTTGAAATCTTATTATATACCCATTACTTACTTTGTGACCTTAATTATTTAATCCTAGTTTTAGTTTGCCATATCTGCAAAATGGGGAAAATATGATAAGAATTTCATGAAAAATATGTCTCCCACTTAAGTCATATATTCAATAAATGGTGGTTTTTATAATGAGTCAAGAACCAATATAGGAGTAAAACTGAAGGATGTCATGAATTTATAACCTTTCTTTCTTTCTATCAACATTAGGCATTGAACTTTAGCAATAACACTTGCCATATTAGAATATTTACATTTCCTAAAATAACTTTATAGATTATCCAGTGGTTTGAGACTTTGGTAGGCTGAAGTTAAGACTCTTTGGTCAAAGTGCTAGTAATTTTTATATGAACATTTATATGAATGTTAATGGGTCTGTGAAAAGGATTCAGAAAGTATTGGGGCTGTCAGGTTTCCATTGGCCTGTTTTCAGGGACTACTGACCCCCTCACTGGGTTTTTGTGATCAGTGACTGAGAACTTCTCCATCCTGCCTCCTCATCCCCAATGCAACTTCCTGTCAGAGGTTGAAAGAGCCAGATCCTCACTCCTTGTCCATAAATCTGGTCAGGAGACATGAGGCCTGTTGTGATAGCCAAGTGGCTCTTCACCTAAACTGAGTTGTTCTATCCCTGACCTGAACTCCAACACCCAGGTCCAAGAGAAGAGCATTAGTAAGTCTCTGTTAAACCTTGTGCTAGATTTGTTTTAGATCTTTAGTTCCATTTGCTCTGATACCATACCATCTTGAGTTCTTTTTGATTGTGGGTCCTGACTTACTCTTCTAATTCTTCCCAGTGTTAGCAGAAAAGAGAATGTGGCTGGTGATCAGGTTACACCTATGTAACAGAATGTGCATACTAACCATGGGAGTTTGTGGCCTTGCTTCCCCACAAGAGCTAACCTACATTGTAGAGATGAAGAAGTACATAGAGAACACACATCTGTTTTGAGTTCCTATGCTGTACCTGTTGGTTGCAAATAACCCAAAGCCAACTCCAGCTGGATAAAGAAATAACAGACTCATATTGACTCCTGAAAAACCCCAGGAGCAGGAGGCTTTCTATGTACTTTGTTAGGAATTGCTCCTGTGCTTGTGCTCACTTCTGAGCTAATGTGCCTGGCCTCAGCCAGCTTTCCCTTTGTGGGGGCAAGCCCAGTCCATATTCTTAAAGCTTTCAAAAGCCCAGCAAAAAGAGGTCTCTCCCTCCCAATAGTTCCTACAGAAGACTAGTAGTCAAGCATCTTTCTGGTTTAGGACATGTCCATCCATCAGTCAGTCAGTGTGGCCAGAAGAGAGGAGCACACTAGTTGGTCAGACCTGGTTTATGGCTCCACCCTCTGCAGCTGAGAGATCTGTATCAACCTTCTGTGAACCCTGGGGACTGAGATGGGGAGTAGGGCATTTTACCACAGAAAAGTCAGGCTGATGTGACCAGAGGACGAGGAGAGTGGATATCAGACAGGCACTACCCTGCTCTCCTTTGATCTATGTTGTTGTACTGGTGACTCTGAGGAAGTCTCAGGCCTGGCGGTGTCTCCATTTTGCCTGCAGAGCTGCTTACAGGCGCTTGAGTTTTATTTACAGTATCAGCACACCACTCCTCTTTCTTATCATCATCATACCCTAGTCTTGCCCTGAGAGGTGGGAGTAAGTGGTCTTCTCAAGCCACAATCATTGGCATTCCACAGGGTGTGACAGAGAGGCCACCTGGCACTTGTCTGACTGATGGGTATCCCTGTCCAGAGACCCAGGCAGAAGGTTGTAGCTCAGCAAAGCTGCTGTGTCTCCTGGGCCTCACCCCTAGGCTGCGTAGGCAGCACGGAGACGCCACAGGAATCACACACCTGGCAGAGTTCTCCTGTTCCCTTTGTAAAATTTCCCATCAGAATTGGGTTGGGGAATAGCTGTCAAAATGAAAATGATTTTTGAATGAAATCATAAGTTTGAGTGTTTTGTAGAATACTATCCCAAATATTGGATAGATTTTTTTAAAGATGCTAGCACTGAGATCAGTGGTCCATTTCAATTTTTATTGAAACAAATAAACCCAATAAAAATACTTATGCTGAGAGCTGTAGCAGCACAATAAAAAGAATCACCCTGTATTGAATTTATTGATTTATTTATTTACTCCAACTGGAAAATCGAGTATTGTGCTAATGTATTTTATAAGAATCACACTGCTTGATGAAATGGCTAATTTATTTTAGCGTATACGTAAATAGCTAGCAATTTTCCATGAGACAGGCTAATGAAAATGATGCCCCGGAATTGTCTGCACTCTGAGGAGTGACGGGGATGGGTTATTATTGGGTGAGTGCTAAGAAGCACTGAACTGGCCATCATATCTTTGAACTTTTGAACTGCTACTTGTTTCATGTGATTTATTGATTTTGCTATCTCTCTGTTTAGCTCAACTTTAGTTTTTGCCCAGCAGTGCAGATAAGTGGCATAGGAGATTTAATTTCATGGGTATTTGGGGTTAAAAACCTATCTTTAAGAAGAATGCTAAACATGTTTTAATAAAACATGAGTAGCGAGGGTTTTAGGTTTCTATATGATACGGATCTGATAAGAGCCAAGGCAGTCTAGAGGCCAGCTGGGGGTGGGGGGTGGTTCCAGGCTGAGGTGGCTCTTTCTGAGATCTGGAAGTTTCACCAGGGCCATACGCATGTTATTTGCTCTGTCAGGCAGGTTTCATTCCTAATTGCATGTATCGTTGCTTCCCCAGCTTTGCCCTTCTGCTCATGCTGCATATTTTGCTTGATGCTTCCTTTCTGGGGTTCTTGCAGGCAGCAATGCAGTGCCTCGCCTTCTCCCTTGCACACCGAGGGCTGGCTGCTATTTAAACACCCTCATTTTGGCAGATCTCTTGGGGAAATTGCTTTCAAGAGCAGCCAGGGCTCTCACCTAGCGAAGACATGGAAGTGTGCAGTGTACTGGGACCGAGGTTGGCTCCCAGAGCTACTCTGAGCTCCCCAGCTCTCTCCAGATCTACTGTCTGTGGTCCTCATCCGCCCTGCTGCCCTACCCAGCCAGCCCTGACCTTGGAGGGTCCTGTTTCCCTCCTGCTTGGTTGGGGGGCAGGGATCTTATACTGAGTGACAGCAGCCAGAAAGCAGCCTTACTTTTTATTGTCTTTGAACCTACAGAACTTTCCTTGAATGCGTAACGTCTTGGGAACTCATTCTTGGTATTTTCTTGTTTGATTAGCTAATTGCTAAAGGATAACTTGACAACAGTATTTTATGCTTGCTTTTTTCATTTGGTGGGTGGTTGGATGAAGTGGGAAAGAGCTTGATCATGTAAAAGTAACCATCCTAGAAATTCCAGGTAATAAATTTTCAAGCGCATGAGCGGTTAAGACTCTTCCCTCAGTGACATAGTATGTGAATATGGAATTTTTATGAAGGTAATGGTCTCTTTCTTTTAAAATCTGATTTATTTAGAAGGTACTTTTAAATGACCAAGTAATTTTAACCTTCAGGAAGAGATGGGGGTGGAGTGATAAGTAGGCGAGCCTTGAATCTCTGCAAAGGTTTGAAAATTCACATCCCCTTTAATGATTAAACTGGCAGGATCTTTATTTGGATGTTAAAAGCTTTTTCTTACATTGCACACATTCTCAGCAAATTTACAGTCAGATATTTGGAAACAGCTAACACTTTTTTAAAAAGAAGGAGGAGGGCCTGTTTGAACTGGGAAACAAAATTAGTGGGAATGGCTAAAAAGACAGGACTGGCCCCAACACCATTAGCTGGGGGAAAAAATTCCATTTCATTTCAACTATGTTATTGTTTACTTTACCATACACATCCTAATATGGTTACCTCCCTGTCAGAGGCGGCCAAGCCCAGGGGTTGAGAGGCCCCCTCCGGGAGAAAGCTCCTAACTGCTGCTCAGACAATGAGAAACAAGCAGTACAACTCCACAAAAGGCTTCCCGGAAAATAAGTGTCAAATAAATCCTATAGAACTCGTTTCTGCCACTGAGCTCTGTATATGCAAACCTGTTTTTATGCCATCGCTGCCCAAGCTGAGCTGCATTTGTTTGGAAATAAGCCACTGCATTTTCGTTTTCTATTTTTTTTTGGTTTGGGTATTTTTTTTTTTTTTTTTTTTTGCCCCTCACTTCATCTGAGAGCTCTGGATTAATTCCTTGAGACGTATCTTTGCTTACATGTCTCATGAGTTATGTTTCCTGGAGCCTTTTACTAGGAACATTAAGGTAAGAATGTTGATTTAGCCTGGGACCTTTGTCACTCAAACTAATGCTCATCAGTGATAGAGAAATTGTAAAGAAATATTGCAGAGGTCTTTTGTGGCCCCCTCTCCCAAACGGAGAGGTGCAGTTGCTTTTAATTGTCATGCATGGATTCAGAAAAAAAAAATGCCACCAGTTGTGAATGAGACGGAGCAGAAGTGTACTCACTGGGGTAAACACTGGTGAAGACACCCTGGTGGTGTGGCAGCCACAACAGTTTCATTGGGAGGCTTTCCTGTTGTTTCTTCCAGCTCTTCTTTTCCACTTGTGGTGGTATTTCTTTTTCTTCTTCCTTTTTTTCTTCAACTCTCCTGGTCTTTTCCAAATCCTCATGGTCTTGAGGCTTGCCTGTTATTATCTGCAACTCCAGAACAAAGGTAGGTTGCTCAACTCAGTGCTTCAGGGGAGGGCCAAGTTATTTTGGGAGGCATGCCTTCCTACTGCTTGAGTGGCTGACCTAAAAGGAGGGGGGATCTTGCTTGGAGCCAAGGGATGAGAGAGCACGCACTGTGGCAGCTTTTATGTAGTGGAGTTTATTTTTATGCAACTTAAAGAAGCGGCAGCATTTTTAGTAGAATGGACTCCTGAAATTCTACACTTGATATCACACTGATGTGTTCATTGTATTACAAAGCTGGGGCTCAGACATTTTGGGATGCTTAAATTTGTGACAGCAGAAATTACTTCGTTGGATTCTCCATTTATTTTATCAAAATTAAATAAAGGATCTAGGATTTTTTTATCTTTTCTTTTGAATTTTAATGTAAAAGTATGAGTGGATGACTGGCATATGTACCTTTCCTTCTTCCTGTGGTCTAATTGCTTTAATTCCCTGGGCACCTTTACTTATTTCTCAGTGATTTTGTTCTTGAATTTTGCGTAATCTGGTGCTCTATTAGAGCCAAGGTGGAGGTTTGCTGTTTTTAACTAATTGTGCCTTGCTGAGTGGCAATACAATAGAAAGAGTAAAGACAGCAAGAAATTCATCTCCACCCGAAAAGGGGACTGGAACAGAGTGGCGCCCATTCATAATTGAAAACAAGGGCAAATTAGGCCTTACTGAGGGATATTACAGGCTATTAATCATAATAAATATGTTTGGCAACGTTGTGTTTGCATTCTATAGTTTTCAGTTAAAAAGAAATCAAAGTCGGTGATTAGAACAGGGAATAATTCTTTGGCTTGTGAGATGCAGGGCTGTACTTGTTCATTAGTTCAGACCGCATTAAAAGTGAACAGTTTGTTCCAGAATCAAGTGTGTCATTCCCAAGCAGATTGGAATATGTCCCCATCCAAATGATATCTCGGGTTCATGCCACAGCGCTTGGCTTTTTCTGCACATCTCAGCGTCAGCTTGAACTGGAGTGCTAAGAATTTGTTTTATGTTGTGACCATACTTACACACTCCTGCCAGCTTCTTGGCTGCCGATCATCTCTGTGGCAAGCACTGTAGCCCCAGTCAAGGTGAAACTCTTTGAAAAATAGAAATCCAGTGTATTTAACCAAAATGATCTTGAATAGCCTCAAAGTTTGTATCTTAGAAAGCTGCTAATTATGCTTGTCGTAAAACATATCTGAGTGGAAGGTTTTGAGTCCAAACAGAATCTAGCACTGCTTTAGAATTATAACTGTAGACTGTGCTTTTAAAGAGGTTTATTTTTACTTTGGGGCCACAAAGGGGTGATTGGAATTAGTAGCCTTTAATTAGATGGGGAGATATTCAGATTTTACAGGGATTTATGTTAGAACATGGACTGGTGGTGGCTCTTTCCTCATTATGAATCCTCCCTGCCATAATGAGGTTCATCATTAGTTGATGGAGTGGATTTGTCCCAGCTCTACCTTGAAAGGCACGTAATTTACATACTACTTCAGAGCCTAAGCTTTAATGGATTTCTTGATGAATAAAATGAAAAGCTACTTTCTTTAAATTTTTGAACACTGTTTAGATAATACGATTTTAATAAGACATTCAATTTGCTTGTTAAGTATATTTGAAAGTGCTTTTTTTTTTCTTTTGGAGAAAAATATATTTGGGCTTGCCTTGCTGTGTATCCAGTGCAGTGGATGGTTATCGTCACAGATATATCAGACAATGTATGGGGCACATTTTTAGGAAATGAGGAGAATCTTTTTTGCATGTGAGCCTCAAGATTATTGATTTTTGTGTAAAAACTCTTCTGACATTAAATGATTATAACAAAAAGATTTGAAAACAGGCTTATTATTTATGCATGGTTTTACACATCTGAAATGTGTGCATTTCTGCTCCAACCAATATTGACATAATAGCCAGTTTCAGCTACTGGTTTATTTTTATTGTGCAGGAGCAGAAACTTTCCTGGTATAGCTCATGTTTGAAACTGTTGTATAGCTATGATTTGAAAAGGGGAAATTAAGTTGGAAGCTGTGTAATATGTTATCAGGTCATCGCTTTAGGAGCATTCTGGTCTATCCCATATATTTGGCAAGTTTTCTGGCTCTGTCACTCTTTCCTGTTTTGGTTGGAATGTGGAGAAAATCAGCTTTGACTCGGCACAATTTGAACACAGATGTCTTTTCAATAAGTATAAGGGTTTAGTAATAGCATGTTATTGAACATGTCCCTTTCTTGTTGGAGACAGGTCGCCCCTGCGTTGTTATCACTGCTGTAAGTAGAAACAGGTTTCTGGGGGTTGGTCGTATTCAGGAGCGGGGAAGGTGTCTAAACGTAAGTGAAGCCTTGTTTTGATAGAATGCTTTATTACCAGGAAATGATCAGCATATATTAACATTAATAGAATAGTCCATGTCATTCTTTTTTTTAGGTAATTTACCTCTACTATAGACCTGTCTGCTTAAAAAAAATCTTTCTATCTTCTAAAATATATATTTGTTTAGAGAGTTTTCACTGAAGTGTACATGACAATTACAGCTGTTCATTAACAAAATTGGGTATTTGTTTTAAACTTTAACCAATCACTTTGATATGCTAATTATGGTGTAATTTAATTTGAGCCCTGTAATGATGATGCCGTTATTATGGACATAAATGATGCAGTTAAGCTGAGAGTAATCTCATTTGCATACTGTACATGCCAGTAAATTAAGCCCTTTCTTCGGCTGCTTCAGCTTTAATTTTCCACTTCTTTTCACACAGCTCCTTTTCAGCCCTTCTTATAAGCCCACTTTGTAATAGTCCTGATGACTGTTTGATGTGAAGAGTTTCTCACCACAATAACGCAAGACAGAAGATGTAACATTTAAAGGCTCCATTATCTTGCCGAGTGTTCCTTTAAGAAGGAAGGATTAGAGAGGGTGAGGGGAAACTCAGCCTTTCTATGGGCTGTGAAGGCCCCCGGTTAAAGTAATTTGAGATGCCAAATGCTCTTCACTCACCCCCAAGTCAGACTTGGGACCTATTATTTATAAATGACGTTTTTTCCCACCTTACTGTAGTGTACAGTCACAAGTTGTATTGTGTTAACAGCAGTAAACTTCCTGTGATCCCTTACTGTAATTACCCCATGCTAATTGGAGCTAAAGTTATTTAGCCCACATATTACAATTGTTTAAATCTGGGCTCTTTTAGATGACATTTAATTTTAAACAAATCCAAAATAGACTGACTGCCATCTTTAAAAGGAAATTCTGTTTTTCCCTCTGCCTGGATCGTCAAAAAGCAAGTTTTCCTCAGTTGTGTGAGAACCCTAACAAGGTGCACTTGGCAGGCTGGCTGTGGAATGTAAGCCCGTGGCTGCCCTGTCCTTGAGCCAGGAGACCCACTCTGTGGCATTTGATAGCCTTGGACAGTGAACTGTCATTCAGTTTGAACAAAGACTGCAAAGGGCACAACTAAATCTCTTCTCCATCGTGCATGGTTTCTGCTTCGGCTCATGCTGAAGCCAGTGGGAGTTGAGTGCGTGTGACTGAGGATTGAATTTAGCTGTTTTTAAAAGGGTCATAGGCCTAAAAACAGTTCAAGCTGCTTGACTCTCCTGCAGGCTACTTTCTTGGCAAATAGGAGAGTATTAAAAAGAGTAATTGGCTGTGTCCATCCTCATTTCTTGGAACTAAAAGCCTTGCTGTCCCTTTCTAAGCATTCCCCATTTCTATGCCTCCTGACCAAAAGTTTTACCAGTTATTTCCATCCCTTCCCCCCCAAGTTGTGCTCTGTAGGGGAAAGCTGCCTTTTCTAATATTTTGGCAGGCAGGAATTTCCTGGTAGTGCCATGGCTAAGTACACATGGGGCTTACTCAGCCTGGTTCCAGTGAGAACTGGAATAGAGTGTGTTTACTCAACTTTGAGTGTCCTAAAGGAGATGACATCTCCTCTCCGAATTGCTTGTGAATTAAGCAAATGCTGCCACACTGTTGACATGTCATGCCGTTTGAAAGCAATTTAAACTTAATGAAAAATGTAAAGCTTTAAGGGCTTTTCCTCTCCTTTACATAATTTCAAAAGTACCATAGGATGCAAAGATGTATTAAAAAGCTTAAAGAATATTTATGTATAGCTGTAATTCCTTATCCAATATTATAGTTTTCAAAAATGTGGAACTTTTTTGTTTTCAGTATAATTGAAGGAGATGGGGAAAGGAGAAATAATTTTATGTAATAGTGTAGAACATTTTCATTTTTATTAAATAATATAGACTAGACCTCCTCAGGTCAGACCAAGCTTCTAACAAATATTCCCACAGGGAAATTTCCAACTTCTTAGAAAGGTGAGTATGCAAACACATGAATTACCACAAGGAATATTTATATGAATGTCCAGCATTTGGAATCATGTCTTATACATAGTAGGTGTTCAAGGAGTAGTTCATGATTAAAATCAACATGTTTACTCTTGTAGGCTTGTAAGCATCAAGTGAGAAAATGAAGAAATTGCTTTCTAGAGTGTAAGTCTTTTAATTATGCATGATGGTATTTAGATGGTAAGCCCCACCCATCCATTCTTCTTTCTGCCCCTTCCTTGTGTGGGAGCCACTCACAAGTGTTCATGGTTAGACAAGAGCAGTCCTAGATGGGAAGCACTGGCTCAGATTATTGATGAGTGTTTGTAAAGATAATAACAACTAATAGTTAATTGAGCAACAGCTGTGGGTCAGGCACTGTACTAGGTGCTTGTCACAGGTGATGCCATTGGATCTTTTAGAAACCTTTCACAGTAGATGCTGTGGGTCTCATATCCTAGATGTGGCAACTGTAAGGCAGATGCAGCCCCAGGTCACAGAGGTTCAGGGCTGGAACCAGTACTTGCTCTCCTTCAGGGAACTCCAGTCCTTACTCTTGGCCACAGCATTTCAATCCTGGTTGCCACTTACACCAACACACACTAGTACTGTATTAATATATAGTGTGTGCACAAGTATATAGTGTGTAACTCTATCTTCCCTATGTTTTGTACATACACCTATTGAATAACAGCAGCTAAGCATTTTACATATTTCACTTTCATAGAGACCAGGCAAGGTAACTGCTATGTGTCCCTATTTACCGATGAGGAAACTGATGTTCACTAAGATTGAATAACTTGCTTGCACAGGTACGAAGTGACTGAACAAGGCTTTAAACCCAGGCCCTCTGCCTACAAAGGCTTTGCTTATTTAGTCACCATTACATGCTCCTTATTAAGCTGGATGGATCTTGTGTGTTTCATGCTCCTAAGGTAGTTAACTTACTTTGGTGTGTCTGAGGTAGTTAAGGCCTTTAATACTTACGGATTTAGACTTTAAGTGTGTACTCTAAATAGCTGGTACATCTCCTGATTTTCCAGTCCTTGGGCTAATGTAAATTGCTGGCAGGAAACCACCTTGTCTTCGCCACCTCCACTCCAAGCACACAAATGAGACTGTTGTTCAATTCTCTGCTTTCTTGGGGGAGGAGGACACTGTGCTGCAGCCTTCCCTTTGATTGAAGTCTGTTTTACTTTTATCTTGACACATAGCAGAATGAATATCAGCTGCAGAGCTTATAGATATATGCATCTATAGATGGTTACATGGATCGCCGTGGACATGTACAGACTCATAGCTTATCTTATTTATTCGATTGCAGGCCACATGTAGAGGAAGCAGTGGGTACATTTCAAGGGAACTTTGTACCCCCTTGTCTTCATACTCCTTCTTTCCTGACACTGTCCTTCTGCCCCAGACCTTAGTGTCCCCAGTTCGGGCATGTGCATTGATAACTCTGGATGGTATTTCTTTCCCTTACACTCAGAGGCTCTTTCAAGCCAGCATTTGGAAATGCTCTTAGACCTGCATTGTCCAGTTTGGGAGCTACTTGTAAGGTAAGACTGCTGAGCCCTTGAGGTGTGGCTAGTCCCAAACAAGAGTTGACATATGCATAAAAAACACACTGGCATTCAAAGATTTAGTAGAAAAAAGAAGGATGCTGGGTATTTTGCATGTTGAAATTAAATTAGTTTGGATGAATTAGGTTAACTGAAATATATCCTTAAAAGTAATTTCACCTATTTCTCTTTATTTTTTTTAATGTGGCTAGTAGATATTTTAAAACTGTGCATATGTGGCTCTCATTATATTTCTTTGAGACAGTGCCATTCTAGAATGTACATCTTACCTTTCTGCACATAATGATTGGTAGGCCAAGTAGGGTGGCCCAAAAATTTATGCCCAAAATGGACAAAAAGGCGCAGTGAGTACTCTGCAGAGGCCATGGCCTTTTCAGTATAGGCTCACCATGTATTTAGGATGAAGCCACAGATAGCAAGTATTTCTACATGGAAGACACTGCAGGAAATAATCCCCTTGGTTTTTTCAACATGGAAGACACTAAGGAAATTATTCCCTTGTCTTCCTAATCAGATTGGGGATATAGCACATACCCAACTATGGCAAAGAATGCGGACTTGGCTCGTCTGCCATAATGGTTCCATTAGCATAGGTGATCCGAAAAGAAATGGTTCCTTCAGTGTTCCCAAATGACTCTATGCTGAGCTCTGATAACCTCTAAGAATTGGAGAATGGGGCCCTGGTACCACAGGTTCCTATTGAGGTATTTCTCTTAGGTGAATAGATGCTTTTGTCTTTTTGATACTCTGCTTATATACAGGGTGTGGCACAAATAAAGCCCCTTTTTATTACAAAATCTTTTATTAAAAAATCATAAGCATGTAATTCTGTAACACAGTATCACACTGAAGCACAGCATACGACATTTTAGGTGAGTATTCAAATTAAAAACTATAAATTATTACACCCATAATGTTACCCTAACAACCACACTCAAGCAGGTGTTACTTCCGCCGGACCTTATATATTCTTTACTTAGTACAGGTGTATCTCGCCTTAAATAAACATTAAGTATAAAATATAGTTGATTTTTTCAAGAAAGAACAACATTATGTGAATGTACATTATCCAACAAATACTGATTAAGAACATGTCTTATTAGGCACGGTGGGCTCTTCACCTTCAGAAAACTTGTTCGCTGTCTAGACAAGTAAGAAATGTCCTAGATAATGTAAACCTAAGACATAAAAATGCAGTGGTTGCTAAGTTGGAGCTATGTTTGTCTTCTAAAAAGATGCTTTGATTTTTCAAGAGGATTTATAATCAGTGTCCATTAAAGGTACACATATCCCCCACATTTTACTTACTATGCACATGATTTAGGGAAAACAAGGTTATTTTAAATGTTTTCAATAACCCCAAACCCTATGGGAAGGTGACTGACTTACCTGTAAGTTTATTCCCCAAACATCCACCCCAGTTCTTAAAAACCCAGGGAGGGTTGATCTTCAGTCTTTTCTAAGATTTTTTTTTCCCCATTAGAGTAATGGAAACTTTCACTGGAATGAACACATTGAAATTATGGTTGTCATTTTATCCATTAAAGGCAGCTATCAAGTGGGATATTATCCTGCTTTACTTTTTGGCCCTTAACAAATCAAGGGATAGAGTATCAGATGTGATATAGCCAAAAAAAAAAAGTGCATCCTGGCCAAGAGTAGTACCCAGCATACAATGGTTGTCAGCATATTTATATCTCTGGGTCACTGGCGATGACTGAAATTTTCTATATACTGCTTCCGTTTTCAATTACCTTACCCCTAATTGGCCTAATGTTGACTTTCTGGACCTCACAGGGGAACCATGTTAGTGGTAGCTTCTGTCCTTCTGTGCATAACTGGGGAGCAAAATGACTTCAGCCCATTTGCACTAAGCACTCTCTGCAGACACCTCCAAGTGGAGAGCCTCTATCCATGCACCACCCCTGCCCATCAGCAAATCATCTTCTGAACGGAAGGGAACAGCTGTTCTTAGGATGTCTTTGGGCTGCAGAAATTTCTGTAAACAGTGTAACTTGAGCAGGTCCCCCCAACACACAGACCAGCCCAGATACTATTGCTTTCAGTTCTGGGAGGACAACCTTTGGCACTCCTGAATTGTGTGTATCGCCAGCTGGCCTCTGATGCAGAAGTTCGAGTGTGCTGATAGGATTAATTTGGAGATAGAATGTAAGGAATGGTTAGTCTCCTTTCACTGTCTTGTGTTTTGAGGTATTGGTTCCTAACTGATATTTGGCAAATAACTCTGGTTGTCAATTTTTTTTTTTAATTTAATAGTTCCAACCTTTAAAAAAATTTTTTGGCTACTAACACTGTTATATATATGAAAGGAATTTCAATGACTTGTAATTGGAGGCATAGCCTTCTATCTCCATTCCTCCAAACTGATATGAAGGGAACCACACTGTTGAACATTCTGGAAGAAAACTTGGAACATTCTGGAAGAAACCTTGTAACACCGAAGGTCAGTAATAAAATCTAAAGCTGGTAGCAGCTCTAACACCCAAGATAATAAGACTAATCCTAGAAAACATTAAAAACACACCTCCTGCCCTCCCCCCACCCCAAAAAGGGTGAAAATTCTGTCATGTACTGAGGATTGATTTGGGCTGCAAGGAATTTAGACATACCAAGACCTTAAGTTTTCTTTCTGAGACTGTTTTAATGCATTCTAAAAGATTTCTTAACTATGCCTCTTGTTGTTACTCCAAAAATATATGAATTGTCATCTTTTCTTGTCCTCATGGCACCCACAGGAATCAGTTAGGGAGTACAGTTATAAACCTACTATGTGCTCAAATGTTTATTTCAGTGTTGCTTGGCTATGGACTCCCCTTTAGAATTCTGCCGGAGGCCCTTTTTCTTGATACAGATTTGGAACCATTTCTTTTTGGAATCCCATTCTCTATTTTCACTTTGGAGATCTGCTTAGAGAAGGCATATTTATTTTTTTAGCATTTGTTTAGAGCCATGGATATGATGTGGAGAATCACGATCTGAGGGTCTTATAAAGTGATTGCTACCAGGTAGATGGAATACTTACTGCTCCTCTATGCCCATGCTAATAGCAGACATTGATAATTGATCTCAGAGCGTTTTTTAGCATCCATGACTGTGGCCTATGAATCTTTTTTTTTAAGAATGTCAGCCTCACCCTGGCTGGTGTGGCTCAGTGGTTGAGAGCTGGCCTGAGAATCAAGGGGTTGCTGTTTTGATTCCCAGTCAGGGCACATGGCTGGGTTGCGGGCCAGGTCCCCAGTGGGGGACGTGTGAGATGCAACCACACATTGATGTTTCTCTCCCTCCCTTTCTCTCCCCATTCTCCTCTCTAAGAAATAAATGAATAAAATCTTTAAAAAAAAAAAAAAAAGAGTGCCAGCCTCTGCTAATCCAGAGTGCTTGGCCTGAAATGTATTTACCACCCCTCCCCCGCTCACTTTATTCTCACCATGATGATTTACCATATGTGAATTTGGCTGATTGAATGCCATTAATAAATTGTGACACATCATTGATCTTAGTGCTATCAGATTCCTCTTGTATGATTATCTCAGTTTACTATGCCATCTAGCCTCTTCAGAGTTCACTCTCTTGGACACATATTATTTTTCAGAAGTGGCCTAGGATAGACTAGACAACTCCCAGAAATTTGTTGCAAAATGATGATTCTGAAGTAGGTCAAGTACTGATTGATTCCCTTTTGAGCTATGTAACTCTTTCTCAGGTACAGAATTCTTTCTGAAT